>JAYMFT010050943.1:0-15247 GCA_038088735.1 Panulirus argus
AGCGCCAGGAGACAGACGAAACGGCCACATTCACTCACACTCAGTCTCTAGCTGTCATGTGTAATGCACTGAAACCATATATATATATATATATATATAGTAATACCACGATTTAATGGACCACGATATAATGGATTTTAAATTGAACGGACCTGGCAAATAATAACACATTAATTAATGATAACGGAAAACAGAAAAAATTAAAATATATCTCAAACGCCGCACCATGCGCATTACATATCCCACTTGTTTTTGGTAGCGTGGGTTATACTCGATTTGGTGACATGGCAGGGTGACTGAAACACAGATTGGTTGGGAAACACTATACTGATCCTAATGTTTTGACAGAATCTTGATCATAGAATGAGTATAGGAGAACAGGACTCCAGCTTATGTACATATCATTGTCGGCCTTCATCTCCCTAGGTACCTGGTGTGACCTCCCGAATGGTTAAGCCCAGTGTTTAACCTTGCTACCTCTACCATTTTCCCTGGCCACCCATGCCGTGATTGACCAGTGTTTAACCTTGCTACCTCTGCCATTTTCCCTGGCCACCCATGCCGTGATTGACCTGTCAACCTTGATTTCGCTGCCTCTGCTGCAGTGATATGTCTTGTGGCTGCTCTTGCAAGGTATGCAAAGCCCTCCTGGTGATTCACGTTTATTTTGTCGATATGTAAGCCGCCTCAATCATTTTTCTTGCTTTTCTTGAAGTGCCCTTGCTTAGTATTTTCATCCCACTCTAGTTCAGCATGTGCCCTTTTACCTGTGCATGCACCATGTGTGTTAGAGGTTCTGTGCACCCCTCTAACCAGATACCAGAACAGACTGAGTGTAAATGAGGCACAAGTGAGAAAGAATGAAACTAGGAGTGGGTGGGGAATGGCAGGAATTTAGGGAAGCACTGCTTACATATGCAAGAAAAGTGTGTGGCATACAGAAGGTGGGATGTAGACAGGTTAGAATGGGGAATAAGTGGTGGAATGAGAAAATTACAGTGTTAGTAATAGAGAAAGGAAAACTGCATTGGTATTCCTTGTGGGAAAAGTGTGCAACTGATTAGAAGTAGAAGAGAAAGCAAAAGGAGGTGAAGAGGAAGGTCCAAGGGTTGAAAAGAGGGCAAATAAGAGTTGGAGTAAACAAGTATCAGCAAACTTCTGGGAAAATAAGATGTTCTGGAAGGAGGTCAATAGTGTGAGGAAAACAAGGGAACAAATAGGAACATCAGTGAAGGGGACAAAGGGAAAGTGATGAGAGGTGAAGGGGAGGGTGCAAGGGCTGAAAAGAGGGTAAGTGAGAGTTGGCACTAATAAGTATCAAACAATTTTGGGGAAAATAAGATGTTCTGCAAGGAGGTTAATAGTGTGAGAAATACAAGAGAACAAATGGGAACATCAGTGAAAGGGTAAATAAGGAAGTGATAACAGACAGTGATGAGGTGAATAGGATATGGAGTGAGAATTCAAAGGATTGTTGAATATGTTGAGTGATAGGGTGGTAAAGGTAGGATGTTTGAGTTGGGGAGGTATGCAAAATGAGATTCATAAAAACCGGGGAAGTGATTTGGTGAAGAGAAGAGGTGGTGTGACATGGTGTATGATAAAATGTTGCTAGGTGGCTGGAGTGGATGATATTGCAGTTGAATTTCCAAAGAAATGGGATGACTGTGTATGTCGTTGATTGGTTAGGACTAGCAGAATCCATGTATAGTGTCAATGTAAGGGGGACAAAAGTGAGTGTTTACATTAAAGAGGTATAAGTTTGCTGAGTGTGCATGGGTAGTTTTATGTGAGAGTTGTGTTGGTAGTGGTGTCTCTAGTAACCTCTCCTCAGTTGAACACCATCTGTCTAGTACCTCTCCTAATACCTTACTCCTGTCTGAGACACAGTTGTTTAATGATGTTCTCACTAGTCACTTTTTCATATCTAATTATAACCTCCACTCACAATTCCAGTTCAAAGGTAGTGTATGTGCTTATTCCAACATAGACACACCTGTTGCACACCTCAAGGACCTTGAGTACCCAAACTTTGATGTTATGTGGTTCAAGGTCTATCTCCCTACTTCCACACTTTTCCTCTATTTCGCCTATTGCTCTCTTAATTCTACGAATTTTACATCCTTCTTCAACTATCTAAACTTCTGTGATGAGACTGTGACATCCTCTCACCCACAAGCCGAGATCCTCTACCTCAGGGATTTCAATGTTCACCATAGGGAATAGTTGAATTCCTTCCATACGGATGGTGAAGAGATTGAAGCCTTCACGTTCTCCATTTTCAATGATTCAGAGCAAATTATCTCTCACCCTACAGACATTCCTGACCGCTGTGACCACTCTCCTAATATCCTGGATTTGTTTTTCACCTCTAATTCATGCCGCTGTAAATACACAATCTCAGCCCCAATTGGTTCATCTGATCACACTTTCATAGATGTATCTACTCTAACTGCACCTATCTCTCCAGCAGCCCCTTCTAAGCATAAATACTAGCACCTCAACAAAGTTGATTGGAATAACTTACATAACTTCTTTTCTGACTTTCCTTGGGTAAATTACTCTCTTATGTGGTGATGCTTCTGTTTCCGCCAAACACATAACAGAGGTTATTCTTGCGGGAATGGAAGCATTTAACCCCTCTTCTTCCAAGACGACCTCTTCATCCAATCCATGGTTCAACTGTTGCTGTTCTGGGGCCATTCAGGCAAGGGATCAGGCATACTGGGCTTGGAAATACTCTCCTTCCTCTGGCTCCCATTCAGCTTTTATCACTGCCCGTAACTGCTGCAAGTATGTTATCCGTGAGGCGAAGTGTTCCTTTATTCATAGGAAGTGCGATAACCTCTCCTCGTCATCCACTGATCTTTCTGGTCTTCAGCTAAGGGTATCCCTAACAACTTCAGTCGCTTTATCTTCCCTTCACTTATCTGCTTTGATGGTACTATAGCTGTGTCTCCCATAGACAAAGCAACTCTCTTGGGTTTGCGTTTCTCCTCTAACTCCACCTTGGATGATTCTAACATCTCTTCACCACCTGATACTCCTCTTACTAATCCTATGCCTCTTCATGTACCACCTGATACTCCTCTTCCTAATCTTATGCCTCTTCCTGTAATCTCTTTATGGACTGTCTGAAAAGTGCTTCTTTCTCTGGACACAAGCAAAGCTTATGGTCCTGAGGGCATCCATCCCCATGTACTGAAAGAGTGTGCCTCTGAACTTGCACCTGTGCTTGCTTATCTGTTCTGTTTCTGTCTAAAAACCAAAATTTTTTCTTCTTCTGGAAACATACTTTGATAAATCTCATCCCTAAGAAGGGTGACCATACTGACCCCTCTAACTATTGTCTTGTTGCTTTGACATCTACCATACTGACCCCTCTAACTATTGTCTTGTTGCTTTGACATCTACTATTTCCAAAGTCACTGAATGCCTCCTCAACTCCTATATCCTTAAACACCTTGAAAATCACAGCCTTCTCCTTGATCACCAGTATGGCTTCCATAAGGCAAGACCCAATGGTGATATTCTTTCCTATCTTTCTAATGTCTGGTCATCATCCCTGAAAGATTTTGGGGAGTCATGTATAGTTGCCCATGACATATCTCAGGCTTTTGACAGGGTGTGGCATTGGGGTCTCATCTTTAAGCTCCCCTCTTTTGGCTTCCCTCATTCACTTTGCTCCTCCATATAGCTTCCTCTCCAGTTAATCTATCCCTGTGGTTGTTGATGGATCAGCCTCCCTCCTTTTCTCCATCAACAGCGGTGTCCCTCATGGTTCTGTCCTGTCTCCTACACTTTTTCTCCTTTTTTTCAATGATTTTCTCTCCTCTACAAACAATTCAAAGCACTCATATGCTGACAACTCAACCCTGCATTCATCCACATCCTTCAATTCTGCTCCCTCTTCTCTCACTCGACTTGCATCTCATCTTGACACAGCTTCCTCAATAAACTAAGACTTGGAAAGGATATCTCAGTGGGGTACACAAAATCTAGCTAAGTTTAATGCCTCTAAGACCCAATTTCTACCCATCTCTCTATCAAAAAGTCACAACTCTCATCTCTCCTTTGACAGTTCTGTAATTCCATCTCTTGACTCAAGGAACATACTTGGTATTACTGTAACATACACTCTTTCTTGGAAACTCCACGTTACAGGAAAATCTAAGTCTACTTCTAAGATACTGGGTGTCCTGTTAAGATGTCGTAACTTCCTCTCTTTTGAACAATAGCTCTGTTTATACAAGGGATTGATTTGCCCTTGTATGGAGTATTGCTCAAACATTTGGGGTGCTTCTAGCTCTGTGTCCTTACTTGACAGAGTTGAGTTGAAAGTGGTCCAACTTATAAACTCTCATGGGATAACTTCCAAACTTGACACCCTTGCCCTATGCTGCAATGTTGGTTCACTTTGCCTTTTCTATAGGTATTACTTTGGTTTTTGCTACTGAGAGCTGGTTGCTCGTGTGCCCCCACCACTAGCTCGACCACGCAATACTCGGTAAGTTGCTGCGTCACATGATTATTGTGCAGCCATCGGCAACTCAAGGGTGTGCCATTTTGATAACTGTTTCTTTCCCTACACGTTGAAGCTTTGGAACTCTCTACCTTTTCATGTCTTTCCCAATATATATGCCCTGGCACACTTCAAAAGACAGGCCTTTCACTTTCTAAAAAATTTGTAAATACTTTCCCTTGTCCTTTCTTTTTCTGTTTCTTAATTCTCTCTATATTTTAATTAAGTCCTGGCCTTGACATGGACTGGGGAAGAACAATGTGGAACCTGGAGTGGCAGAGGTTGTGTGGATCAGGTTTTTGCACTAAAGAATATGTATAGGAAATACTCAAAGAAACAGAGGGATTTGTAAATCGCATTTATGGATCTGGAGAGAGCATATGATAAGGTTGATACAGATGCCTTTTGGAAAGGTGATACAGATATGCTGTGTGGGAGGAAAGTTATTAAAAGCAGTGAAGAGCTTTTATCAATAGAGTAGGGCATCAAGGATGTGTAATGTCATCATGGCTGTTTAATATCTTTATTGATGGGATGGAGAGGGAGTTTAAATGAATGGGTCTCAGAGAGAGGGTTAATATGCAGTCTCTTGAGGGTTAAGGGGCATGGGAAATGTCAATTGTTTGCAGATGACACTGGTGGCTGATTCATTTCAGAAACTGCAGAAGTTGGTGTATGAATTTGGAAGTGGGTGTAATAGGAAGTTGAGAGTACATGTAAATAAGAGCAAGGTTATTTGATTCAACAGTGCAGAGAGAAGGCAGGTTTGAGTGTGTTTTAATGGAGAAAACTTGGAGGATGACGTGTGTTTCAGTTACCTGGAAATGGAAACAGGAGCAAATGGAACCATGGAAGGATCGACAAGTCATATGATGAGTGGAGAGTTAAGGTTGTGGGAACACTGAGGAATGTAAACAGGAAAATTTCCTATACCAGCATGTGAGAGAGCACACTAAGACGAGAGGGACTGATAAACCATCATTGTTAGATTTTATCTTCACTCATACTAGCATGGATATTAAGAATACTATATATGATAAATCAAGTGGATGGAGGACCTTGAAAGAACAGGGGTGAGGCAGGACATAAAGAGGATATACTGCTGTAGAAACTACACAAACCTTCATGATTTCTATGGTAACATAGAGCAGGAAATGGATCTCAGTAGCAAGGAACCAGGGCTATGTCAAGAGGTTCTGTGAAAATTGCAATGAAGAAGTATAGACATGGATATGCCATTCCTCAAATATAGAGGGAATAGTAAGAAAGAGGAAAGAATATTTTCATGAAAGATACCAAAAAGTAAATGAGCCTTGAAATGTGCTGTAACAAATACAAAGACAACAATCTAGCCAGCCAGTATCTGCAAAGCATATAAGAGCACGGTATGAATATAGCAGGCTAAGAAAGGATGATCAAAGAAAGTATGAAAAGAATATTGTGAACAATGAAGGTGAAAATTCAAAACTTTTCCATGAAATCATTAGGAGACACTTGTCAGTAGTGGAACAGCTAATCAGGCTAAGGGAATCAGAGGGAAAAATCATAGAGGATGATGTAAGGATATGAGTTACTGAATAACAAGTTCAGAATTGTTCTCACGGTGGAAGACAGCATAGCCCCAGCACTAGTGAGATTGAATGGGGAGTTCTGTCAATCACTAAGATGTCTAGAAAATATATTAGTAGAGTAATAAAAGTACTAGACACATAGAAGGCTCACAGTCCGGATGAAATTTCACTATAAATTCTAAAGATGTGTGCAGACATGCTAAACAACTTGAAATACTGTTCAAAATGTCACTGGGGAGAGGCAAAGTGCCAAAGAAATGGAAAATAGTAAATGTCATAACTGTATATAAGAAAGGAGACCAGTAACACGTGCTAAACTACAGACTGGTCTCATTCATCTCACTAATGAGTGTGGTGTGCAAGGTTCTTGAAAGATTATTTGAAAGCAAATGGATGACTTTCTACAGAGGAGAGAAAGTATGGTTTTGGAGAAAAGAGATCATGTGTAACTAACCTTATAGAGTTCTATGAGAAAATGAGCTTATTCCTGGACAAAAAGGAGAATTGGGTGGACTGTTTGTATCTGGATTGGCAGAAAGCATTTGACACTGTACTGCATTGGAGGCTGATTAAGAAGCTGCATTACCAGAGAGGAATAACGGTAAAATGCCTCTGATGGATATCAGATTATCTCAGGTGAAGGGAACAAAGGACACATGCTAGCAGAGACTTTTCCAAAAGAGTTGAGGTGAGCAATGGAGTGCTACGAAATTCAGTTGTGGTACTACTCTTCGTGGTCTATGTAAATGACCTTCCTGAAGGTATGGGCTCCTATGTGAATATGTATGTAGAAAATGCAAGTGTAACAAAAGGAATGGAAAGGTGAGGACTGCATAAGCTAACGTAAAGTAATGATAATGTGACAAAGCAAAAGATGGCCTCACTGTGATTAACAACTAGCAGGAAAAAAAGCTTCAGGATTGTGTGTCAACATTATCTCTAACCTGCTACCAAAGTCCCATATTAAAAGAAAGGTTAAGGAGACAAACTGTCTGCTAGCAAATATCTGAATTGCCTTCAAGTATGTGGATAATAAGATATTTAGCAGGCTATTAATATCCTGCATAAGGTCAAAATTAGAAATATTTTCAAGGTTTTGTGCCCACATGTAAAAAAAGCACATAGAACTAGTGGAGAAGGTTCAAAGGAGGGAAATAAAGATGGCAAGTAACATGAAAGGCTAGAGGCTTTAAATTTATTCATACTGGAAGAGAGAATAATGAGAGGTGACCCAATCACAACCTTTAAGTTTTTAAAACAGGTCAAGAACATGGACAAGACACAGTTCTTTGAGAGATGTAAGGATATAGGGATAGAGCAACCATAGAACTAAACATACATTAAGTAAAAACCATATTATAAAGTTTAAGAAATACTTTTATAGTATATAAGTGGGGGATGAATGGAACAAAATGGCTGAGGACATGGTTAATGTAGGCAACATACTCAAATTAAAGAAATTATATGACAGGAAATATTTAAGAGATTGGGCCCCAAGAATGTAAAACTCCCTCCCTAAACAGTACAAATAGTTAATTACAAGGTATCACATACTATACACATGACATTCACTTCCCATTCCACACACATCAACATAAAGGCCATAAACAAACTAAACACCCTCAGAGTACAAAGGAAGTCATCTTCAGGCAAGAAAAAAATTCCTTGGTATTCTCTAAACAAAGCTCACTTGCCTGGTAAACCACCCTTTAAAAACAAACACGACACACTTACAAACCATAAAAAAAACCGAGCATTCAGGACAATCACTAGCTGCTTAGCAACCACAAACATTTAACGTCTGTGCAACAAAACAAAAGTACTTCCAATACAATCCCATCTCAACATGCTCAGCACCCAATGCTATTTCAGTAGTAATGAACCAACAACCAATGCCTAAGCAGAAATATGAAACTCCTCCCCATCTCACACTTCAACATCCTGTACTCGAGATCTCCCCTTTCCCAAAAATCATGACACTGGAAAAACATTCATACTATAATGACTCAACAAGTACTAAATAACTGCCCCCCTACTCAAGCTTTACTCCTTCAGATATATACAAGTCTGAAATTACACTCCCCTAACATGTATGAGACACATTTTCTTGCCTAAGTTCTGGACATTACCTAGCTCTCTAACATAATGATTCAACATATCACAAGACCCCTCATGCCCAAGATATAACTTCCACATCAATGTACATCTACACCTCAACAGTCTTTCAATCATCATACAAAGGCAAATACACAATGTAATATTAACCTCTGGCACCACCTAGCTGATGTGGCTAGCTAAATGCTGCTGAAACTCCAATGAAATGGGTCCTGGGGTAAAAAGGTAAGGCAAATACTTTATTGTATAAACAAAACATTTTTGGAGACTCACCCTATCAAGAAAACACTGAAAGAACCATTTAAGAGTGTAGAGTCCAGAATCTATGCAGTTCCTCTCCATATGTTTTTTAAGCTTAGGAAGAAATTTTTCGAGTATTTTGTCATGGTGCTGCTGATACCGCAAAAGTTTAGGAAAGCCAGGTATGAAGAAGCCTGAAAAGACAAAACAATGGAAAATTAAAAAAAATATGATAACCAGTACTCTTATTACAAGCAAAAAATTATAAACTAAATTTCAGTACAGAGAGACTTTTTATAATGAGTGAGATGTGTTCTTGAGGAATGTATGTTATGCTAACTATCCGTTAAAAGGGGTCATTATAACCAGTGCCTTTGGAGATGTGGTCCTGACAGTGTCATTTCTTACACTAGAAAATGCTACATAATGGCTTCCTTGGATAACAGTACTGGCCCTGCAGATGTTATTATGGTATTTTACAAATAAAATGAAGACAATCTTAATATGAATACCATTTAAAACTAAACTGGATCAACATTCTTAAGTTTGTCATGGCTTATTGTGTTGCTGATCACTGCTGCTCTATGCCAGCACATCTAAACCTTCCTGGCCTACCCTCCATCATCTCCAGCTGTTTACTCCTTGCTTAAGAAAACTTGCAGCTAGAGAATTGCTTAGAGACTATAAACAAAGATGCTGGTGGGTATATTTGCTGGTTCTTTATCTTTTATATTTGATGGATCTTTTTCTATTCTATTTTTCAAAAACTATTGTATATATCTAATAAATAAATATTTTTCATGCTTGTTAAATAATAAAATCAATTATACAAGGCTCTATCATAAGAGGTCTTTCAGTACTGTAACAGGATACAATTCAAACATTTGCAGTTTATACAAAACTAAGGGAAGCAATAAAAGGAATAGGTGTACCTGCTTTATAACCTCTATGATATATCATCAGACTGACATCAGGAAAGTTTTAGATGCTGGAGCTTGACATACATGAATATTCTCTCTACATGCAGCACCTACCTATTTCTACTCTAAGAAGAGAGAATTTTAAACTTGCCAAGCACCACCTCTTCAACATTCTATTACAGCATAGCTTCTTAAATTTCTGTTTGTTGTCGGCATTTACCATGTCATCCATCATCTTATTCCATTCATTCATCACATCACTCTTATACTATGAGAGTAGTTCTACAAATTTTTCTTAATTTTCTTTCTTAATTTCATGTCATGCTCTCTGGTTGCTGTACCTCTAAATCACTCAAAGAACTGTTCCCTTGCCACCCAAATAACATGAGAGAGTGAGCCTAAGGGAGTAAAAGCAATTTTGTACATAGAAAAGTTATGTGGGTGGGTCTGACAGTCTTGGGTGTTTCTAAAAATCAAACACTGGAAACTCTCATGTCTTATTCTTTCATTTTTTTCTAGTTATGAAAACCCATCCTTGTGGATACCTCATGGAGTCTTCGTAGGTCTTTACCTCCATAGCCCAGGCAGGGCCCAAGCTTCTGGACTGGATCATTGGTCGACAAAGCTGTTGCAAGCCTCAGCCCTCAGGCCCACATAGCCTGCTAAGCCTGACTGGTATGGTACATTTTGTAGGTCCTTGTTCAATGTATTCTTGAACTTGTCTATTGTACATCCCATGCACTTTCTGATGGTTGATGGCAAGGTGTCTTGGGCCCCTGATGTTTAACTTGTTCTCTCTTTTTGTGCATATGGCACCTTTGGATTTCAGAGGTAGTATTCAACAAAGTTTTCCACGTGTTATGTCAGTTGAATGCTATTTCCGAATGTAGGTTGAGAACCATATCTTTTAGGATTTTCCAGGTATAGATGATATACTTTTCCAATCTGCCCTCTAGAGAGTAAAGATTTAAGAAAGTCTGCAATTCTTTTTTGCCACCCTGAAGGTGTTTGTCTTCCTCATTCTTGCCCTTAACTTTTGTGTGCTTTCTTCTCACTGGTACATGTTTGGATTACCAAATTGGTCATATCATATACACACTCCTCCTCTGTTTTGGTACTCAGCAAGGTTTCTCATTGATCACATCCACCCAGTTTATCAATCTACAATTATAACTGAAGTAAATGAAAATAATTCCACTGTTTTGTGAGGTCTGACTTGTTTTTCTTTCAATCAGGTTTTGATCTGAGTATAGGATGTTTGAAACTGTGGTATCACAAATTAGGTCCACATTATTTGTGAAGATTAAGTCCAGTAGTATGTTATTGCTTCTGGTTGGTTTTGTTATTTGTTGGCTTAGGGAAAGTTTTCACATAGGATGAATAACCGTCTTTTTTTCAGCTGTTCGACCAAGCTGCTTCCATTGTCAATATTTTCTGCTATGATGTTATTTCCGGAATGTCTCCATTTCATGTGTGGTAAGTTGCAGTCTCCTAAAACAATCATTTTGGGACTGGGTTTCCAATGAGGTTGAAACATGATTCTAAGTTTCTTATTTGTTCCATAAATTCATGAGGCTTTGCACAACGTGGTCTATAGATTGGGTTTTCAATCTTGACAACGAGCACTTCTACTATATCATTTGAGTAGTTCAGGAGTTCAGCTATTATAAGAGTATCCACTAAATAAGTACAATGCAATTCCTTCGCACAATCTTCTAGTCCTGTTGCATCTGTATAAGTTGTAATATGGGATCAGGACTTCACTATTTATATGATTTTTTCTGGGATCAGGACTTCACTATTTATATGATCTTTTCTGTGTGTTTTAGTGAATGATGCAAATACTGTACTTGACACTTTTAACAAGCTACTTATAAATGGGATTTTATTTGTTCAAGGTGATTTCAGTCCCCGTATGTTGGCATATATGAAGGATGTTACATGGCTTGTCCTCTATTGTTTTGGGGTGTTAATATGCTGAATTTGGCTGACAGTTTTCAGCCCCCTCACCATTCTGAACAGGGAAACCATTGTCATTTCTTTCTCTGGAAGTTCTTTACTGCTTTTGTTTGGTCCTGTGTCTATCACTAAGAAAAAATTTTTTTTTTTTTTTGATGGGCACTAGGGTAGTCTCATTGTCCCTGATGTGTGGTCATTCTCACTGTACTCTTTCAAACAGCAATTAACCTTCAGTGATTGTTTGCACAATTCTGGATGGTAGAATCCGCATCCTTCCCCATATCAGCATTTACCTTTCTTCAGCCAAAGGGTAAGTTTTTATCTGTATCTAAGAATATGTAATGATTGTGCATCCATCCTGAAAATTTGTTTCCAGCTCACCTTCTGGTAAATACAAGAAGCAGTAAAATCTAATCATTTTCCATCTTCCTAAAAGTTTGTGACTGAATAAATGGCATCAGTAAACTTGAAAAATGACTATTAGAACCCACCAAAAGGATGACTTTCATCTCTTGGGATAGCCTATTAATGTATCCTAATGGTGGAACAGGTGGGCATCCCAAGGTAAAGTACCTGGGCAAATTCTACATCATCCCATGCAAAACACCTTGAGGGAAACAGGAACACCAGTGGTGAGGGAGATTGCCACCTTGTGGTTGAATGATATGTATCCCCTCCATCCAGGAGCATAACACCCTCAGCATGCTGAGCAGTCTCTTTAATTTTTAACCCTTTGAAGGCTTTATTTCTTCGTTTGCCTTCCGTAGTACACACACATACACACATGGAAAGGTTGCAGGCTTTAATTTTACCCAACTTGGAAGAGAAAAGACTGAGGGGCAACCTAATCACAACCATTAAGTTTTTAAAAAAGACTGATGAAATGGACATTGGACAGTTCTTTGAGATGTATGAATACAGCAACCAAAAGCAACATGAAAGTTAGAAATTTTTAAATAAGGATGTAAAGAAATACTTATATATTACAAGAGTGGTGGATGAATGAAACAGACTGACTAATGTCATGGTTAATGCAGACTGCAAACACAAATTTATGAGGTTTTATGACAAAAGAGTGTTCAAGAGATGGGTCCCTATGAATGTAATACTCCATCCTGTACAGCAAGAGTAAGTAATTTCACATACATAATCAGAGTTCATACAGACAAATAAAACAACAGTCCCATACTTAATATTGTGAACATCATAAACAACCCATGAACAAGTGCACAGCAAAGCAAGCAAAGAGCTCAGTTTTCTCTCAGTTAAGCTATGTGTCCAGTTAACCAATATATTACTATAACTATTCATCACTTAAACTAATTATCATAAAGTGTATAATGTATAAACTATAGTATTTACTCTGTAAAACTTCCAGTATATCTGCGATTCTTACTATGTAAATGTGCCTCGTTCATGTGCTTGTCCAAAACAGGGAAATATCCAGCCCCATCTTTATCATAAGCTCTTTATGAATAGTTAGCCAGTTACTATTATGACCTCACACTTATGTATTATCTGTAATACCTCAATTGTGTATTTTCAGCTAACTGGCTGCCATAATTCAATAAACCATTCTTTACATATATATTTCTTATTTCTATCACACAGAAACAGGTACAAATGTATCTAGTGCTCCCTGGACTCAGTAAAGTTTATACAAGATTTTGGAAGGCCTTCATTCCTACAGGTCAATCACATACATATGGAGGTGGGGGTGGGGGGAATGTGAAGGGGCCCCTGAATAACATAAATACTAGATATTAACTCAAACTGTGCAATTACTATGGTTTTCAGTACAAGTGGGAGTGGAGAGACACCAATTTTCAAATTGAACACCCAGAGTGCTGTCACTCTCATCAGAGTATTAGTTTAACATACTGAGCGTATAAAGGATATCCAAGCAACAAATATTGTGAGAGGCTGACTTGGGAGTAGTGAGCAAATGTATTAAGACTATATGTAAAGAAGCATCACTCGGACTTGGACAGCATAACTCAGTGGGGTGCACAAAATCTTGTAAGTTTAATATCTCCAAGACCCAATTTCTACCCATCTCTCAATTGAAAACTTCTCACAACTCTTGTCTCTCCTTTGAAAGTTCTGTAATTCCACCTCTTGACTCAATGAACATGCTTGGTATTACTGTAACATCCACTCTTCCTTGGAGACCCCACATTATGGGAAGAGCTAAGTCTGTTTCTAAGAAACTGGGTGTTCTGTTTAGTCGCCAAAACTTCTCATCTGAACAGTTGCTCCGTTGATACATGGGATTGATTCGTCCTAGTATGGAGTACTGCTCTCACATTTGGGGTGTTTCTGGCTGTTTCCTTGCTTGAGAGAGATGTTGAAGAAGTCCGACTTATAAACTGTCCCAGACTAACTTCCAAACTTGACCCCTCGCCCTACGCCGCAATGTTGGTTCACTTTTCCTCTTCTGAAGGTATTACTTTGGTTTTCTTGCTCCCGAGAGCTGGCTGCTTGTATGCCCACACCACCAGCTGAGTCACCTGATTAATGTGTGGCCATTGGCAACTCAAGAGTGGGTCGTTTTGATAACTGCTTCTTTCTCTACAAGTGGAAGCTTTGGAACTCTATACCTTCCCATGACTTTCCCAATAACTTTGACCTTGCACATTTCAAAAGACAGGTCTTTCACATTCTCAAACTTTCATAAATACTTTCCCTTTTCTTTTCTTTTTCCATTTCATAATTCTCTATATTTCGACTAAGGCCCGGCCTCAATGTGAACTTTTGTCTATGACTGGAGCCTTCAACATTAAAAAAAAAAAGTTTAAATGATAAATCATATACATCCTAATGGTAACACAGACAAAAGTATATTAAAAATATCCCTAAGATAAAATCTGTTTGTGTGATAGCTGCAAATATCACTGTTATTCTTACTATTCTGGAGACAAGTCTGACGAGAATATAAGATGACGATAAAATTCAGTAGGGTATTTGGTCCAAGTTAGTTCCTTCTTTTCACAGCTTCCTCAATAAACTCAGCTTGGACAGGATATCTCAGTGGGGTGCACAAAATCTAAGTTTAATGCCCTCAAGACCCAGTTTCTACCCATCTCTGTCGAAAATTCTTCACAACTCTTGTCTCTCCTTTGATGGATCTAAATAATTCCACTTCTTGGCTCAATGAACATACTTGGTATTACTATAACATCCCCCTCTTTCTTGGAAACCTCACACCATGGGAATAACTAAGTCTGCCTCTACGAAACTGGGTGTCCTGTTTAGATGTTGAGACTTCTATTCTTCTGAACAGTTGCTCCATTTATACAAAGAATTGATTCGTCCCTGTATGGAGTACTGCTCTCAAGTCTGGGTTGTTTCTATCTCTGCATCCTTACTTGACAGAGTTGAGTCAAAAGTGGTCTGACTTATAAACTGTCCTAGCTAACTTCCAAATTTGACCCTCTTGCCCTAAGCTGCAATGATGGTTCATTTTTCCTCTTCTATTGTTATAACCTTGGTTTTTGCTCCAAAGAGCTGGCTGCTTGTGTGCCCCACTACTAGCTAGACCACATATTACTCAACAAACTGCTGCATCACATGATAACTGTGTGACCATTGGCAACTCAAGGGTGGGCCATTTTGATAACTGCTTTTTTCCCTACCCGCCAAAGCTTTGGAACTCTCTACCTCTCAAGTCTTTCACGTCAAGACTTTGGAACTCTCTGCCTTTTCATGTCTTTCCTAATAACTATGACCTGGCACATCTTAAAAGACAGGTTTTTCACTTCCCCAAAAATCTGTAATTACTTCCCTTTGTCTTTTCTTTTTCCCTTTCATGATTCTCTCTGTATTTCAATTTAGGTCCAGCCTTGATGTGGACTTTTGTCCATGACTGGAGCCTTAAAAAGAGATAGAGAGAGAGAGAGAGAGAGAGAGAGAGAGAGAGA
>JAYMFT010050954.1:0-15247 GCA_038088735.1 Panulirus argus
ACACACACACACACACACACACACACACACACACATATACACGTGTGTGTGTGTGTGTGTGTGTGTGTGTGTGTGCGGGTGTTACCAGACTCCGCCTACATTTCCATACGTTTCTTTTATCTAATTAGCCTCTGTATTCAGAGAGGACGAGGTGGGTATTGCAGCATTGTTCCCACAACTGAATGTCTTCCTCTTAACAGAGTAGGTCCCTAACCAGTGTATATGTCCTACATTAACAAGAATAACACGGCAGTATTAACAAGGCTAACAAAGGCGGGTACTGACATGGCTAACAAAGGAATATCGTTAACACTGTTAACAAAGGAATAATACCACCGCTAACACGGCAGCTCACACTATTATGTTAGCACCGGTAACACAGGACTATTAGCACGGCTAACACAGGAATGCCAGCATCGCTAACACCGGAGTATTAACATGTTAACATCGAAATATTAGCACCGTTAACACATGAGTATTAACACCACTAACACAGGAGTATTAGCAAGGTTAACAAAGGAGTATCAACACTACTATCACAGGAGTATTAGCAATGCTAACATAGGAGTATCAACCCATCTAACAGAGGAATATTAACTGTGTTAAAACAGGGATATTACCACTCCTAACATTGGAGTATTAGGAAGGCTAACAAAGGAGTATTAGCATGGCTAATACAACTTTGCCACTAACAACACTCAAGTATTAGCACGGCTAACACATAAGTATTAGCACAGCTGACGCTGGAGTATTAGCACGGCTAACATAGGAGTATCACCACCAAGAACACAAAAGGATTAGCACGGATAACACAGGAGTATCAACACATCTATCTACCAGCAGTATTACCAACGTTTAACACAGGAATATCACCACTGCTAATACAGGAGTATTTCGCCGCTTCCACAGAAATATTTAACACGGCTATTAAAACAACATTACCGCCGCCAGAACCGCAGCATTAACACGGCTAACACAGTAACATCACGACACAGGAGACTCGCCACTGTTAGACCCGAGAATGCGTTAGCACGTCTAACACAGCAACACCGCCGCTAAACACAGGAATATTCGCACCATCAACACGGGGAAGACCCTCCGTCGTCAGTAAAGTCCTTCAGTGTAGGACCATCTCTTCGGGGCGCCGCCCTTTTTCCTCCTCATCACCTGCCCAGGTACGTTCTCCCTATGACCACATCCTATGCACTTACTAAAGTAGGTCACACACGCACACACACACACACACACACACACACACACACACACACACGCAAACGCCCAAAATTCTACATAATGTCAACTTAATTTTCCCTCATTCGTCAACTTCTTTTCTCCTTTTTTTCAAGAGATGATTATGCGTCTTGAACAGTTCTTGTCAAGGATGTCCTTCCACTGTGTAATCCAAGAAGCTATGTGGAGTCGAGAGAGAGAAAGAGAGAGAGACAGTGAGTGATTGGCTTTACTTCCCGACACTTGTAAAAGGTCAGTAAATCCTGTCCCGAAACTGATGATACACTTGGGTCGCAAGTCCTGACCAATACGTACGCAGAGTACACTTGTGTGTATATATATATACATACACACACACACACACGACACACTGGGGAAATAACCCGTATTAACCAAAGGTGGAGGTATGCGGTCACGTTCTATACCATTTTACACTCTCCCTTTTCCAGTGGGGCTCTTGTTGGGGGCGGGAGGGGGGCGGGGAGGGAGTGTATTTATCTGTGTGTGTGTGTGTCTCGACCGCCTGTGGCACACTACCTCTGCTCCAGTGGGAGTCATGTGGTGGCGGTGGCGGTGGTGGTGGTGGTGGCGGTGGTGGAGGAGGTGCGCGCCGGTCTGAGTGACTCGTTGGCTATGAGGGAGAGGGAAGAGGAGACAGGCTCCCTCCCTCCCTCTCTCTTCCGTCCATCCTGTTGGTATAAATATATATATACACACACACACGACGATTTCCTTCAATCGCACGCAATTAGATCATTTCTTTTTATCCACGGGTGATTGTCCTGTTGTCTGAAAAGGATATATCTATATATATATATATATATATATATATATATCGGCTGGTCTGTGAAGCAAAAGAGAAAGAGAGAGAAAGAGAGAGAGATATCGATTGGTATTCGCGAGACAACAGACATCTGGCACCCCTCCCGGCCCGGGCAAACTCTCTAGCCTACCTCGGAGGATGGTCGAACATTTTAGCTAGGCCCACCAAGACTGAATCACACACGCACGGCTCGTGCAGCTTGCTTTCCTCCTCCTAGGCGTTTCGGAATTACTCTCGATTTTGCTTTTCCCCTCCCGTTACCGATCAAGACCGGGCGTCGGGGGAGGGGGAGGGGGGAGGGAGAAAGAGAGGATGTTACGCGAAGAGGAGGGGGGCTTTCTCCTTCCCACGATACGGCATTAAATGGCGACAGCCAACACCCTCGTCGACACAGCAAGAGAGGGAGGGATGGATCCTTCTGGTGGCCAGGCCAGGCCAGGCCCGCCACAAAGGGGTAGGCCGGCGACGAGAGAGAGAGAGAGAGAGAGAGAGAGAGAGAGAGAGAGAGTCCACCATAGACCGTCGCGTTGCATCCCAAAAATGTTACTAACGCCGTTTCCCACCTGTCGAGGGGGGGGGGGTGGCCTGGCTATGGGACTGTACGTCCGTCCGTCCGTCATACCACAACCTTAATTATTAATCTCCCATCCGTCTCACCTGCCTGTCTGCCAGCCAGCCAGTTAGCCACACACCCGTCTGTCTGTCTGTCTGTCTGTCTGTGTCTCACCGTGGTCTTCGTCTGTCTGTCTGTCGGACCATAACAAACTTACGAAATCGTCAGGATCAGGAAATTATGAGGGAGGGGGTGTGAGAGAGAGAACCAATTTTGAGCCATGCCTCAAATGTTGTTCCGTGTTTGGCTTCAGCAGTTACTGTTAAATCCTTGGCTTTGTATCATTCGTTACATTTTCAGCTTTAATTGTTTTGTTCCAAGTTTGGCTTCCACTGGTCACATGTTCTACTCCAAATACAATCACATCCTTGGCTTCACTTGTTTTGTTACATCCTTGACTTCGACCGCGTTGCACGCTTGGCTTCTACTGTTGTATTACGTTCTTCGTTTCAAATGTGTCTTACACGTTTGGCTTCTATTAATGTTGCATTTACCGCTTCAAGTGTTGTGCTGTACGCTTGGCTTCTGTGTTACATCTTTGGCTTCACCAGTTGCGTTGCACGTTTGACTTCTATCGTTCCGTTACATCTTTGGCTTCAGACGGTGTATTACACATTTCTAACATTGTGTTAAACATCTGACTTCGACTGCTGTTACACCTTTGGCTTCAACTGTTCTGTTACACCTTTGGCTTCCACTGATGACAATGATAATTTTAATTTTTTATGTTGAATCTATCGTTGTCATTTCTAACGACGTTGGGAGAGAGAGAGGAAGAGATGGGAGAGGAAACGGGACACGACGACGATAAAGAGGAAGAGCAGAGAGGGGTGAGAGAGAGAGAGAGAGAGAGAGAGAGAGAGAGAGAGAGAGAGATGAGAGTTGGGTAGGTCCCCGTCGACGTCGACGGGCGGTGCCCTTGCCGTGTGAGTAAGGCGGCGGGAATGTGCGGATTGTGAGAGTGCCGTGGCGGCGGCGGTTCGCCCGCCTCTTCGTCAGGTGAGTATTCCTTCACGCGACCCCCTGGTATATACAGAAGGAAGGGACAAGAGGAGACGTTTGCCCACTGACATTTAAAAAAAAAAAAGAATGAAGATATGGCACATTCGTGGACGTAATTACTCGTATGAAACATAATCATATGTAATCGAACTAAATATTCTTAATAATCTTCATTAAAACAATAGAATCTGTGTTTTCCTTGAAGCACACGCAACACATTTTCTTCCTTGGGTCTGCTGACTCCCACTGTGCAGGCATACGTGCGTACATGTCTTACCCAACCCTGGGAACATTTCTGTGGGGCGCCCACGTCAATGCCACTTCTGGTGGCCACTTCGAGGACCACTACTACTGGCCGCCATTAGAAGACCTCTACTTGCCACTAGTGTCGGCCACTACTACACCCCCCGCCTGCCACTACCGCTGGCATTTGCCACTTCTATTGATAACGACGTGACACCTAAAAAGAGCTCATCCCTTGTGATAACACTTTCACACTCAAGGGTATGACAACCCTGCTGATAGCAATAACATATCGTAAGATAAAGGCGCAACACGCCTCTTTATCGTTAGATAAAGAGGAAAAAAATGATCTGTGGGAAAACAGATAAAGGAGGGGAGGAGTGGCTTTGAAATGCAGTTGGAACGATACGATAAACATGAGGCCAGAGGTCCAGGGATTCATCTTTTTTGTAAGGGAAATGGTGTGCAGGGCTTGGCCAGGTACCCGTTTATGTAAATGACACCCTCCGGTAAATGAGGTCGAACTAACTACCGCAGTCTGGTCGTTTGGCGATCGGGAGAGGGGTTAGAGGGGGGAGGGAGCTGGAGCGGTGCGGGAGGGGGGAGGAGGAGATGGAATAGCGAAGGGAGGAGGAGGAGGAGGAGGGGCGGTAAGGGAGTCGTGGAATGCCATTGACGTGGGAGGGAAATTGAGTCTACCGCGGCAAAGGCAGGACTATCAGGGCGAAGGCAAGACTATCAGGGTATGGGTAAGTTATCAGGGTAAGGCTAGCCTGGCAAGGCAGGGGCTACTGGGTAAAGGCAGGGGCTCTTAGGGTGAAAAGCTGGGCTATGAGGGCGTGGGGTAAGGGCTATGAGGGCGTGGTTAGGGCTACATAGGGAAGGCAGGGCTGTCAGGAAAGAGTCAGGGTTGCCAGTACAAGGGCTGGGTTATCAGGGGAGGAGGAGCAGAGTTGCCAAGCAAGCAATCAGGCGCAAATCAAGTTAGAGAGGAAGCAGCGTTTGTTTTGAGGTGGGGGGTCGGGTATGTGTGTGTGTGTCTAGGAGGAGGGCCTGCCTTTGGGGTTGGCAGAGACGTTTATACGGGGAAGAAAAAAAGGATTTCCTCTCTCAGGGGGGGAAGGGACTGGTATGGAACAGGAATAAAACACGTGAGAGAGAGAGAGAGAGAGAGAGAGAGAGAGAGAGAGAGAGAGAGAGAGAGGCCCCCTAAAGGATTGGGGGTGGTCGTAGACGGCAGTATGTGTGTGTGTGTGTGTGTGTGTGTGTGTGTGTGTGTGTGTGTGGATGACACATCCGGGTACAGAAACGACGTGACGGCAACGGAGGGCGTGAAGACTGTGACGCTATGGGGAGGGGGGAGGGGGATGATGATGATGATGATGGGGGATTGGGGTATGATGAGGGGAGGGGGGATGATGAGGAGGGGGGGGCGACCATACGACCAGGACGGGCGGCAGGACTATTGTTGGTGGGTCTCCCGCGGGGCGTCACGGCCAGTCATCGCGGCAGTATTTTTACCTCGAGTGGCGGGGGCGCGAGCAGGGGCCGGGCCCTGCCCTCCCCAAGGCAGCAGCCAGGGGTCAAGGTGCCACGCTGGTCTCCGGTCAGCCAGGCAGCCTCACCATGGCACTGGTCGAGGCCAGGTGGGTGTTGAGGGTGGCCACGTGAGTGCTGGGGGGGGTCGCCAGGTGGGGCCAGGTACCTGGGTCGTCAACGCGGGAACTCACCGCCACTCAACTCACAGGCTGTGTCCCTCCCTCGGTTCCTCACAGCGTAACTCCTACCGTTGTCAACCACACTGGTTTCATTCCCATACACTCGCTAGACTACGCCAACACTCGCTAGACTACGCTACCAATCGCTACACTCCTCCGACACTCGTCAGACTATGCCAACACTCGCTACACTCCTCCAACACTCGTTACACTCCTCCAACACTCGCCACACTCCTCTCCAACACTCGATACACTCCTCCAACACTCGCTAGACTACAACAACACTCGCTACACATGACGCAACGTCAAGCGTCCCCCAAGATGTGTGGAAAGTTGGTAGGAACAAAGAGAGAAAACATAAGTGTTTTACACTCTCTCGTGGTCTGGTAACGACTGAGAAATCAACCTTTTACCCATAACCCGAGAGGCCCGACCTCCATTCACGACCCCAGGCAGGAGGTCACCTCGAAGACTACAGCGACTTAAGGGTTGATGACCCAGCGGGAAGACAAGAGGGGAGGTCTACCAACCATCCGCGTTACTGTGGGTGTTTAAGAGTCAAGTGATGGGATATGGGGCAAACTTATGGGGGCGAGGGAGGATAAGACGTGGGGTGCTTTGTGGGCCAGAGAGTTCTGCGGAGTACGGAGGTGAGCAAGGACTCGTCTTTACATAGATGCGTGACTGTGTCCGGTTTTAACGGACAGCCTTGACTGTACTACACTTTCAATGACCGTGAATACGGACGCTAGAGATGTGGAATCTGCCTCCTGTCGAGGGGGTGGTGCCCTCCCCCTCCCCACACAAACACACACGAGCTTAAATGGTTCGTCCCAAACGGCAAAAAAAGTAAACCCATGACACACACACACACACACACACACCTGACACCACTTCATTCCCAGCCACACCACACAGACTGCGCCAGCACAACCAATTGCACCTCAATACCGGTCCTGTGTGCACACCCCCACAAACTCTCTCTCTCTCTCTCTCTCTCTCTCTCTCTCCACGATACCTCTACGTCTTTGATATCAAGCCTTCGGCTCCCATGACAGTCTTCCCTCAACAGACCAACAGGCCAAGACGCTCGGGCTGAGCCAGAGTAAACATACTTGTAACGCGAGCTTAATCATGGAGGTCCCGAGGGAAGCAGCTACTGAAGGGGTCTTCGCGGACGACCCAGGTTGCTCCCCGCTGGAATATGTAGCAGCTGGGGATCTCCCCGGAACACCAACAGCAGCCGGGGAGACCCTAGGGACACCACAGCAGCTAAGAGGGTGAGGACCCCAGGGGGTCCTAGGACATAGCAACCAGGGGGACCCCTGAGACACCACAGCAGCAGCAGCTAGGGACCCGGGCGCACAACAAACAGGAATCTCCGGGGACACCCCAGAAGCCGGAGGTATGCCCCCCCCCTCTCCAGCGACACCATGGGGCCCCACAAGGACAGCCCCCACAATGAAGCAATCATACCCGCCGGAAGCGCAAGGGAGAACCAATTAAAGAAGAATGGCAGGAAATCAGCAGCTCCAGAGATGCAGGAAAAAAAAAAGAAAAAAGCCAGACAAAGCGATACGGGGGCAAATGCGTCCGCTGGAAGCCCCAGGAGCCAATTAAAGCTTTTGTGCCACCTCCACTGTGGCAACGGAACCAGTTGTAACTGTCTGCCTTGATACGTCAAAATGAAATGCGTACTTGGCTCATTTGTGTGTTACCTACTCGTAGTGTATGGGGAAGGAGTTTTACACTCGTGGGGATCTCCTGAACATTTCACGCTGTCATGCAACATCGTGAACTCTATGTATGCTCTCTGCATGAACCATGTCCCCAATTCATTTCAATCCATTCATTCTCCATTCTTATACTTAAAAGTCCTTTTTTTCTTATGTATCTTTTTAAACAGCTTTCTCGCCTAATCTTCTGTTGCGTCCTCTGCTTGCTCTACCCGTACATCTGTTGAAGAATTGGCGTTCGAGATTACCATCGGCGTTTTACGGGGAGAGAGAGAGAGAGTGTGTGTGTTTTACGCTCGTGCTGCCCCGTCTCTCAGCCTTATGTACATGTGCCACGTCTTTACTCCTAAAGCCAGGATTCGAATTTATGGACCAGCCCCGAGGGAAGAGGACTGTACACCTGGGTTGGGTGTAGGCCTACTGCCATACCCAGGACTCGAACTCAAGCGGGTGCGACTCCAGGCTGGCCCGTGCCAACTCATGGTCAGAAACACTTAACCACGACACCACGGGAGTGTGTGTGTGTGTGTGTGTGTGTGTGTGTGTGTGTGTGTGTGTGTGTGTGACAACTATCTGTGTACATGTGCTGCAAAGCAAGATGTAGGATTCCCCTCCCCTTCTGCATTGCAGGACTGGCTTTCGGTGACGCGAGCACTGCAGCTCCTCCTCCCCCATCAGGATGTCTGTCCGGGTGCTGAGGGCAGACGTGAGGGAGCTCTCCCACTCGCAGACCTCCTCCGTTGACTGACTGTCTGTCTGTCTGTCTGACTGGCTCACTCCAGCGGTCGGTCACTTCACCTTCGGGGTTGGCTCCGGACGCCTCTCTCCTACCCACAGCACCGGGCTGGCCTATTTCCACGCCCGCGTCTCTTCCCCTTCCACGAAACTCTCCTGACGATGTCTTCTTTTCCGGGTTCCACCCCCCTCCGCCCCTTTCGTCACAAAGGTAAATCTGCCGCCCAAATTTTCCCTCCTCGCTCTCTCTCTCCCAACATTATTTTTACGGGCTTCAGTCGTGTTATTTCCCCCCCTCCCCCGTGCCTTGGTTCTCTGGTCTATTTATTTCCCGTTCCTCGCAGTCCTGGCCGTCCACCGCGTCTGTGTGTGTGTGTGTGTATGTGTGTCCCACCAGACATGACTCAACCCTCAGCACCCTCGACGCACTCTCCTTGTCTTTTCCACTGGCCTCCCTTACTCACAACTACCTTCACTCATCTTCTCATCCTTCGAACTCACCACGCTCATTACCCACCTCCTCATCCTGCCAACTCACTATCACTCCCCACTCCCCCGCAGTCTCTCATCACACTAACACTCAAAAATGTTCTCCCTTTCCGCCATACATCACCCTTCACGAGCCTCACTCACTTCCAGGTAAGTATACTCATCTCTCGTGTCCGTACTCAGGCCTTAGCACGTCCTTATTCATCTCGTACCACGTCCTTACTCAGGTCTTTACACGTCCTTATTACTAAGCTCTTAATCTTAACACTTAACACCTCCTTACTCAAGTGTAAATATCATATCTACTTACAAAATACACACCAGAACCTACTTAAGCCACTTTCGACGCAAGATTCCTCCCCTCACCTCTTGTCGCCTCACTGTTCCCCTCAACAGTTACCAACACCCCCCCCCCTCATCACCTCATTCTTTCATTACCTTTTATTCAGTAATTACTTTGTGTCCTCAAGGTAATCAGAGGCTGCCAGTGCAACACAGCAATCCCATCCGGCCGTCCGTCTCAACTACTGTCTCGTGTGAAACTGTCTGCCTCGGGGGTGTCTTCTTAAAGCCTCTACCCAGTGTCTCTACCACTGCACCTACACAGTAGGTCCTGGTGCCCCAGTGTCTTTACCACTGCACCAAGACCTGGTCCTGGTGTCTCTACCACTGCACCTAAAGCAGGTCCTGGTGCCCTGGTGTCTTTAACACTGCACCAAGACCTGGTCCTGGTGCCCTGGTGTCTCTGAGACTTGCACCAAGACCTGGTCCTGGTGCCCTAATGTCTCTACCACTGCACTTAAAGCAGGTCCTGGTGCCCTGGTGTCTTTGACACTGCAGTAAGTCCAGGTCCCGTAGCCCTAGTGTCTGTGCCACAGCATCAAGACCTGGTCCCGCTGCTCTGTTTGGTCTTTCTACCTGCCACCCTTTCAACAGACCCCCCAACCCTCTCGCTGGGAAGGTTTTCACGTCTTCTCTTCAATAACTGGTCCAACCCAGCAGGGGGTAGGGTCATAAACCGCTCCCTCCCTCCCCTCTTAAAACCCCCACCCCATCCCAACCCTATAACCTCTCACTAACCTCTCTCCCCTTCCTATACAGATTGCCTCATCCTTGCCTCCGTCATTATCCTCCTCTATTGCCTCATCATCCTCATTAAAAAAGGGAGGGAGATGATGATGAAACACAGGGGACTGCTTATAACACACACCCACCACTATTATTGTGGTTCACCTCGGCAGAGACTAAGATGTGGCCAACGCCAGAGTTGCATTCAGAGTCACCCACCACTATAGTGGTTCTCAGCCGGACGGTACGGACGCGCAACACCACTTGTGGCACCCCAGTACCGTAAAGACGGTGCGTGCTGTCGTACAAACGGTATACGTGCTGTTGAGTTTTACAGCTGCCAACAAACAGTAAGCGAAATAGAATATAAATACATCTAAATGTTAAGGAAATTGGTAACCTCAGGTTTCATCCGGAATGTGGTACACAAAATGTAGAGGAGACAGGTTAATTATGCCATACACACGGAGACAGGTTGGCACCCAACCCAGAAGTACACCGTATTGCGGTATAAATACGCGTTGGGATCTTACAGGGATTGCTTATAACCGCTAGCACAGGCCTCTGTGCCAACCAACATCTAGTGAATATAAAAACAAAGACGACAGATTCTCAGCCACCACACCTTATTGTAGGAGTCCAGAAACAGGATCTGTGTAAGACGGTGACGCCTACACGCGTCCTGTGTGAGGACAACACATCAGGCAACACAAAAGGTGCGGAAAATTACATGGAAGGTCATCCTTGGCTCCCTTACACGACCTTTCAGTGAATAGGCGCTCAACACACTGCACCTTTCCCATACATCGACTGTGTGTGTGTGTGTGTGTGTGTGTGTGTACTGACGAACACTATTATCAAGATGAAGATAACTGAATCCTCAATAAGCTGACTTTACTGTGATTTAAATAGCATGAGGACAACGGTACGACCCACTTGCACACAACGGTATACGACCCTTGAGGTAGGTACGGTGACTCGGCTTTTGACCTGACTTTAAAGGGTAAGACGTGAGCGACCTGGAGCTATATAACCCACGAGTGACGTCATGATTGGCCATTACGTTGACGAGTTGACCTGACGTGGGCGAGTGAGTGTAGAGAGACCCGACACATGAATACAGAACAGACAAGACTTGATATGACTTTCAGACCAGATCGTATGGCTATGCCTGATGATCAGTGGCAACTTAAGAACACGTTAAGTATAAGTGAGGCCATCGGGGGCCATACAACCAGCGTAAGTGTAAGTGTGGCAAACATGCAGGCAGCCCCGCCCACCTCGGCCGCCGCCGCCAGTCGCGGCCCCGCCCCCCTTCCGTCCCCCCCCCCAACCCCCACGGCGCGGATGGCCGTTTCGGGCCACGCCCTCCGACTTAAAACATGTCACCACTAAGTCTAGTCGCTCCTGCAAAAGCCATCTCCCAAACTCGCTTCCCTAAAACTGTGGCGTCTAACAGACAAAGGTACCAACTATCTTAACTATTAACAAAAAAAAAAATATATACTTATATTCTCAAGAGGAAAAATGACCTCGTAGTTAACTATCCTGGCTCATGACTGATAATTACCCCATGTAATGAACCAATCTTGTCTTCCCCCCTGATAATAAATCCCAACACATATCATTAATTACCCGTCTACCACCAGCGGATTAGCTTGCCCCCTACCTGCCTTATCATACACGCCCCCCTCGCATGAAAACACAAGACTCCCTTCTACTCAAACCACCAAAGCCTCTCATAGTGTCCCCCTCCTCTATTTGGCAAACTACCCCAGCACTCCCCTGCTTAGCAACCCAAGCCGACGCCAGACTAAAACGCCCAAAAGAAACCCGAGGGTTTGACTGTCCATTCTATATTGGGGTCTTCATTTCGCTGACTACACTTCTAAGCCTCTTAGGACCGACTAAACGTCCCTCCCTTGGGCTGACTTTGTCCCTGTTACGCAGCCCTTGATTAACAGGCCTCTCCTCTTACTCAATTAGTTATTCAAACTTGCCATCTCACGCTTAATTACCCCCAGTTTAAAAGCCAGCGAATGTATTCCCCTCCAGCCGCCTCTCCTCGGCGGCTCAAGCGAGTGAGAGGACAAGGGCCCCACCATCTAAGCTCCCCAGCCAACGGACACTGCGAGGGGAGGTGGTAAGGGGCCGTTCGCTGGGGTTCTCTTCCTCACACGGGGGAGAATTCCAGCGAACGTGGTTTTCGTGAATGCTAATTCTCCTGGCGGTTCCTGCCCGACCGTCTGCCAACGGCTTAAATAATTCATCGCTACTAATAAAACACTTCCAAGCGTAGGGTCTTGTGAAATGCGCAGTCCAGACATTTAAAGGAACACTCAGTCACGCTCGTTGAGACAAATAGAGAACGACGCGTTTTTTTTTTTTTTTTTCAAAATCAAAGTCTAAGATCACCAGACTACCTGCCTCACTAGAAAACATCTTCATGTCCATTCAGAGAATATAAGTAATCAAATGAGTCTCTTACATCACCCACTCTCGACCTTACTGCGTACATCCGGCAACACCGTGTGCAACCGGTTTCAAGGTCGTCTGAGGGAATGGGGGAAGGGACCCCCTGGTGGGAGGGCCGGGGAGGAGGAGGAGGGAGCAGCTCGACTAAGTTGCCAATTCGCACAATATCACATCTTTCACACTCGCACTTCTTAAAATTACCACAGAAATATGACATGCTCTTTTAACCATCAACTACTGGTATATATTTTCTCTCTTCTCATCTCTCAGTCTAGTAAAAGACATATAGAAAGACACCATTACGTAAGCGCAGCGTGAGGGATATTTTTAGCCACCCCTCTAGTAACATGCGGCATCTATTGTTGGCCAGAATCAAGGCCACAGAGAAAATCAATTTGAGTCGTCTGCCGCCTTCGAAGGCCGGTCGACGTGACACTGCATGACCACCCCAGCTTGGGCGCCATGCATCTACAAACACGTTCCCCAAAAGCTATGGTGTGATCACTCCCCCCCAGGTGTGTTGCCAAGACATGAGTCACTCGACCAAGGCGGAGGGAGGAAGGGAGGGCGTGGCCACACCTGGTAACCGAGCCGGGGTTTACTCTTCCTCGGTCTACGTTTTCCTTGCGTGCTGCGCACACTCCCCTCAAACTAGTTCTCTGTTCACCGAATAAATAAACACTGCATGCCGCCGTGTCACCAACAACAGAGAAAAACATATCCCATTTCACCTCCCTCCCCTCTGCCATGAAGGGTTGGGCCGTATCTGCTGGGTACGCCATAAAAACTTTTTAAAGTAGTCTCCGCTCGCACAACCCACCCCCACTACCTACGGGAGTACACGTGTTCATGCTCCGCTCTAGGGGGCGACCCATCCATTTAAGTCACCCCCACAAGAGATGCATTAAAGAAAATGGACGTACAATCCCTTTACAGAAAACGATATACACCATGCTTAACTTTTCTAGTTTGGGAGTCGTCCCCTCATTTTTTTTTTTCCGTATCTAAAACGACTGTTTGTTAGTAATCACCACTTTCTATGATTACAATATCGACTATCAGGCTTACCTTAACTGTCTGTCGAACGCGGGCATGTGACCATCGGTGATGGGTGAGGCCATTATGAGGTCTTGGGGGTAGAACTGGTCAAACTCAGAGGGTTCTGGTGAAGTCACGACCAAGGGCTTGGAGCTCTCATAGAAGGTAACGCGGACCTTAGAGGCGGGCTTCTGGTGCGTGCCTGTCTCGGTCCTGTAAACAAAACTCCAACTCAGCGATGATCGTTAAAAGGGGTTGGCGTAGGAGAAATGAAAACAAATAAAAAGAAGGAAAGCATTAAATGAAAATGGGTAAAAAAAAAAAACGGGATGGGCACCTACTGCTATAAAGAATATTGAATAAATGAAAGAAAATAAATCGCAAGAAGCGAGAGACGGGTGATGGCTTATGGATGTCGATGGAGGGAGGGAGATGCAGGAGTGCGCCAAAGATACGCGCACAAGAGATGAGGGAGGAATATATATATATATATATATATATATATATATATATATATATATATATATATATATATATATATATGAGTGAGAATGATGATGAAAGAAAAGAAAGCGATGAGAAGACAGAAAAAAAGCATATGAAACTGAAAATGGAAAGAAAATGAGATTGCAAAGAAAGAAAACTGTATACGTCTATCTATGAGGGAGAATGGGGGAGGGGAGGGACATCATGGAAGGCGCAAGAGGTGAAACTGTGAATGGGGGAGGGTACGTTCAGGGGACACACACGGTCCGGAGTTAAAGACACTGCTGACGGCGTTAAGGAGGAGGAGGTGGGGGAGGGGGAGGGGGACAAAAAAGAAACCACTCAAGATTAATGGTTTGTTTACCTTGACTTACAAAAGGACAATGGTTAACCTAATTACGATTACCCTTAATGAGGACTGAATAAAACAGTTAAAACTTAGTTAATAAATAAAGGTACTGCAGTCATCCGCATTATTGATGTTCTACGATGCACTGTGACCGGACCTGAATGAACTACGTTGGCCGGTGTGTCTACGAAAGACTACATGCACAATAAAGAGGGAGAACAAGTAGAGAATAAAAAAGTACGGACGAGGTACATATACAAAGGGGCTACGTACACACGGGAGGGGGGGAGGGAGGTCTAACATACAATCGGAGGTAGGGTTCACGGTACAAAAAAAAAAAAAAAGGGGGAGGGGGGGGGAGGAGGCCAAGGTACAAAATGTGGGTCCAAGATATACGTAAGGAAGGAGGAAGCCAAAAGTTCAAATAAGGAAAGCCAAGGTATATAAAAAAAAAGAGGGGGGGGGGATGGAGAGGGGAGGGGCCAAGTTGACAGGGTTAGATGAGGCTACAGGCAGCCCCTGCCCCTCCCCCGGGCCGGCCCCGCCCCGCACCGCCCCGGCAGACGACGGGGCAGGACTCTGACGTATGGTATATGTCGACTAGTGGTTTCCTGTACCACAATCCTCCTCTACCACTGGCGGGTGGCGACCTTGAGGTAGGTGTGGTAACCTTGTGGTATGTGTAGTGCCCTTGAGGTGTCTGTAGTGACCTTGTGGTGTGTGTGACCTTCTGACTCGTGACGTTGTAGTAGGTGTAGTGACCTTGCGGCCCGTGAAGTGACCTTGCAAAGTGATGACTGTGTACACGTGTGGTGAATTTGTGGTACGTGCAGTGGCCTTGTAACCCGTGTAGTGACCTTGCAACATGTGACCAAGTGACTTGTGGTGCAATAGGGCTTTGTAGTGCGTGTGGGGACCTTGGTGACTCGAGTGGTAAGTTTGTGATTCACCTGGTGACCTTGTGGTGTGTGTGTGGAGACCTTGACTAAGGTGTGATGACCATGTGGTACGCGTAGTGACCTTGTGGCTCGTGTAGTGACCTCGTGGTACTTGTGGTGACCTTTTGGTAAGTGCTGTAACCTTGTGGCTCGTATGGTGACTCCTTGATACGTGTGACCTTGTGGTAAGTGTGGCGACTATGGTACGAGTGGTGACCTTATGGTACGTATAGTGACCCTGTGGTGCGTACGGTGACCCTGTGGTGCGTATGGTGACCCTGTGGTACGTATCGTGACCTTGGGG
>JAYMFT010050965.1:0-15244 GCA_038088735.1 Panulirus argus
AAGGGGCCAAGTGAGGATTTTCCCTCTAAGGCTCAGTCCTCTGTTCATAACGCTACCTCGCTAATGCGGGAAAAGGCAAATATGTATAAAAAAAAAGATACATACATATACATGCATATACATATGTACACATGTATATATTCATACTTACTTGCTTCCATTCATTCCTGGGGCCATCCTGCCCAACAGGAAACAGCATCACCACCCTCTGTGTCAGCAAGATAGCCCCAGGAAACAGACAAAAAAAGGCCACATAGCTCACATGCAGTCTCTTGCTGTCATATGTAATGCACCAAAACCATAGCTCTCTGTCCACATCCAGGCTCCACAAACCTTTCCATGGTTTACCCCAGACACTGTATGTTTTACTATACAGGTGAGACTGTAAAGCTCAAGATTTTTTTCTTCTTCAAGCCTTACAAACTTCTCAATTTAGCAGGTTTCAAAAGTTACACAGGCTCTATAAGTTACATCCTAATTTTGCAGTGATAGTATTTTTGATATTAGTAAGGAGGACATGTATTGGAGGTTGCTAGGGTCTGTGGCTTAAGTGCATATACGTGACAGCTAGAGTTTGATTGTGAGTGAATGAGGCCATTCATCACTTGTTTCTAACGCTACCTTGCTAACATGGGAAACAGGAAACTAGTGTAAGAAAAAATGATGAAGTTAATGTTTTAGAAGAGTGATCTTGAGGCTGCATATATTTGGAATTTACCGCATTTGTGTGGAATGGACAGCAGCATGCTTTGGATGGCAAAAGTGAGCAGCTCCTGCATTTCAGCCACATAAGTGGTTTACTATAAGGAAAGGTGGCCTTTATGGTGTCTTTGATGTTCTCATCCTGAGTTACAAGGTTACTCTATCCATTTGTCGATCTATATCTCTGACACCCATGCCATCCAGAGACTCCCATCAAAGGGTGGCCACAGCAAATGAGTCTCCACTTATCCCTGTTCTTATATACCTTCCTTGCATATGCCATTCCATGCATTCTTCCACCATTTTTCTCTCTCCAGTACTCTTTCACAGGTGGTGGTCTTCTCACACCAGCCCCTTTAATTATGCTATTATACACTCTCATTTTAAACTTTATGTCTTGCATTCTTTCCACATGCCCAAACCACCTCAAAGTATTACGTTTCACTCCCTCTACCACTCCACAATGCATTCACTTTGCACTCACTGTCTTAATAAATCTCTCATACACCCCTTCATTTCTTTCTTTACTCCATCTAGTCATACCACATGCTCTTCTCAGATAGCTTATTTCCACAGCCTGTATTCTTGACCTCTATGACTCATTGCATAACCATGTTTCAGCTGCACAAGTCAAGGTTAGGAGGACTATGCTGTCCCTTAATCCTTTCTTCACTTCCATACTTATACCTCTACCCTTCATTATTCTATTAAGGGACCTAATGACTCCTTTACCCTGTACAGCTCTCTTCCTTATCTTTCCTTCCATATGACCAAACTTATCCCAGATAGCTCCCAAATACTTAAATTCTGTCACCTCCTCCAGCCTTTCTCAGCATATGTCTGTGAAACAGTTTAGCACACTTTCTTCTCTCACTCTATAGTCTTTGCAAAATCTATACTTTCACTCTTTTCTTGTGTAGACATATACAGTTGTTTAACACTGTGATGAACACAGCTTTAGATTTATTATCTTGCTGGCTGCTTAGGTACCATATGAAGGCATGGTGCTTAACTTACCAGGTGTTTGTTTAAGGCAAAGAAACTTAAGAGCTGTAATATTCCATGAAAATGGAAGCCTGTTTTAAGTAATTTGTTGATCAACTAGTTGAATTAACACAGAAAAGCTTGACCAGGGACTGCACCTAAAAGTAGAGTACCTTATTTCTGTTTAACCTTTTCCTTTTTTTTGTACCTTTCTTACTGTGCAGTTTGATTGTACAAGCTACCCTACATTACTAAGCACTGAATAGACACACATACTGCTGGTGATATGGACTGTGCTACTAATATTATGTATATATAATTGCGGTGTCTGTTTATGTATCTGCTTGTATTTCTGATGCCTCAATCCCCCTGGGAAGTTTCCTTTGAGGATATGGTTATAGCAGAAAAGTCTCCAGGTTGCCCTATCCAAACACCCTGGGGAATGCTCCAACCTGCCGTACACCTTCCCTCTTTCTCTCCTTAATATATTTCTATACTTTCTCATCCTGAGATACTGGCTTGTTTCCCCTCACTAAGTTTCAGTCTGCCTTGCTCATTTATAAATTTTCTTTGGTAGCGTCTTAATGCATCCTTTCCAAATGTCCAAGCCACTTCAAGGTATTTAACAAATTCTGTGACACCACATCCCATGTCTTTTCCTGTCCCTGAAATCACACATCTATACATTTTACCGTTACTTGTAACATCTCATTAGTTAGCTCTATACACATCCCTCAGATAGCTCATTTTATTGATCTGAATCTTAGATCTATCTGCTCCATTCACTGTCTGCATTTCATATACACAGTTAAGGGATGACTGACCTATTCTCTCCATCAGCCTTTTATTTTTTAGCTCACTTGGTGAACTGCTGTTGTTTTATGTCATCTGTCTTTAAACTTTTCATATCTGTTCTCTGTCTGTAAACTCTGTACTAATGATATTTTTAAAACCCAGTGGACCAATTGAATCAAAACTTTTCAGAAACGATGTTTGAATGACCCTTTATCAGATTCCTCAGTTTATGTCAATATTATATCTTATATAGCAAGTTCAGAGCAAAAGGGCCTCTGGATGAACCTTCAAAAATCCTCTTGTCAGAAACCACAGAACTGACTGAATCAAAACCTTACAAAAATTGTTGATGACTGTTCCTCTATCAGATTTCATCTCATGACAGTCTTATGTTTACTAAAGCTACTAGGCCATGTTAGCCAGGTGAGAGAGGCATGTTCATGTAAGTGTGTGGTATACATTCATGGTCACATTTTTCTTTTTGAAATTCTCCATATGATTCAGTAACTTATTTCTCATGGACAGCTCTTTCTTGATTTTCTTTTACATTGCCATGTATGCATAGTATTGTACCCAAATACTAAAATTCTCTAACCTTTACTGGAAGCTCACCACCCATCCTAACCTTGCTCCTCAGCTCAGTATATTCATATATTCTGTGACATTGCTGTGTCTACCACTCCTGTTTCTCTCCTTTCATAAATTTTCCTTTACCCTTAAATTACTTTTTTGTACCATGTGTGAAACTCATTCACCCCCTTTAAATTCTCCTCTCTGCCCGCAATACTGAATTGTCCACAGATAAACTAGTTACCACTTACCTCATCTCTCTATGATTAACTACATGTAATTACCTATTTGTGCACTTTAGGGAGAGAGTTCTACACTTATGGAGCTATATCTCATGAAATTTCCTCATCTTGCGACATTTTAAACTTTTGTATGGTCACTTTCAACAGTTTCATTGCTTGTTCCATTCATCCCCTACTCTTGACACTATAAGAGTACTTCTTTATATCTATTTTTTGCTTAATTTCTTGTTATAGCCACTAGTTGTTGTATCTTTGCTTCTTTCAAGGAAATGTTAACTGTTGATTTCATCAAACTGATTTAGAAATTTTATTTTTTTTATTTATATTTTTTTTTTTTTTTTTACTGAGACAGCACGGGCAGCTGAGGCCCTAAACTAGGCCATCCCATTAACGCTCTGTGTATATATACCCTTGCCTGAGCCAGGTACCCATTTTATTTACCAACCTGTAAGGGTGGATGAACAACTGGATTGACTGTGTACCGTCTGCAGCAACCAGGATTCGAACCTATGCGCTCAACCCTGGGCAACCCGTGAATGTATCATGGTCAGGAACGCTAACCGCTACAATGTCTTTATCACACCCTTACTCCTTTTTTCCCCATGGTAAGCAAATGTATGGCCTTTAATCTCACGCTGTAACTCAGCATTTTTATTTTAGATATTATTTTTGTTGTTCCCTTTTTGACCTTCTCTATTAGTTTTTGTACTTGTTCATCCCATATACCATGACTGACATCAGTTGATGTTTCTCTTTGGTAAAAATGATTTCACTTGATGTTCTAACTTTTCTCATGTCTGTTTAGATATCAGCCTGTCTTGTCTTACCATTACTAACCTTTAGAGATCTTTTATGTCATTAGGAAGGTGTAGAAAGAATTCTTCTCTCCTCAATACCTTTACAATCACCAGTATAAGTGTACAGCAATCAATCTTCTGTTGGTGCATACACAGTGAATTTGTGGAAATACATAAATTGTTGGATGATCCAAATTATTAGGAAGAACACTTGTGATATATATCAAGTTTGTGAAGAAACATGTAACTTAGTGATCTTAGCATGATTGAATAAGGAGTGAGTTCTTGATTGCATAAGGAGGAAGGCCTGCACAAGAGGCATTCCCACTAACCTGCACCTATGAAAGAAATTATGCAACAATTGCTGTTAAGTTTCTCATCATGTATTCACAGAGTAATGGAGGGATTTGGCAAGAGATGACAGGTAAAGAAGTAGAAGAATTGTAAAGATAAAACCTTCAATGTCCTTATCACACATGATAACAATTCTCTGACCCCACAGTTATTTGTACAGTAGTTTAAAGTGTAATATTTCTGAATATATTTTTATTATTTACCACCCACATTTTGGGTGTATATGACATGAAAGTAAGATATTAAACTATGTTCAGGTTAAAGAAGAAACAAATCCTTTGATATCCTCCTCACATTTGCCAGCCAGTCTCACTGACTGAATTTTAGCATTAGAACTGTAATAATGCTGAAATTATTCATATTATTTACCACCAACACTATGCCTGTGTATAAGCGTAAAGTTTGAAAAGTTCAGTTATAAAACATCATCCCTGTGTCCCTCTCTCTTTTAAGGAGCTCTCAGATGTCATCCACACATTTATCCATCCCTAATTTCTTAATACTATAAACCAGGCCAACACAGAGTTAATGACCTAATTTTGTGTTTATTTTTGGTCACCTTTTGATGCTATCATTTTGTAAAGGGAAAAATTTTCTCCAGGGACCGTTTGTGCTGCAAACTATGAGAGAATCTCCATGAGTTCTCAAGTGCCAGATGCTTCTAACCCTCTACTTTCTAGTGATGTTAATGCCTCCCACTCTCAGCTATCCACCCATTCAGTGGTGCTAGCTCACTTCAGGTACATTCCTTTCCAATCAGCAGTCAGCACCTGGCAATGATGTCATCACACTGTCTGTTAGCCTACACCAAGCTGACCACCTTACAGTTCCTCAGATCTTCAAGTGTGTCTGAAGTATCCAACCTGTCTCATCATTATCAGACACCCTTTTGGTGGGGACCATATTTAAGTGGAGTGTTTATGGTTTTATATTTGTTTTGAACAACTTTAGATGTTTGAGGGTTTCAGTTAGTGGTTATCAATATGTGATGGCATGATAGTTCAGTGCCCAATCCACTCACCAACTATTGACATAACTATTCTTCTATGATCTGACAAGGGTGTAACATTTATATGTATTATGTATTAATATTATACAACCCCAGGGCCCCTTTCACAAAGGGAACCATAGTATCCCTTATCCACAGGCTCCTGTGGCTTCAAGCCATTGCTACACTCATTACCAGGGAGAGGGTGGACTCCTTTAAAGTAAGAAGTTCTTTGACAAGACCACGTATCGATGATACAGCCTCACTAAAGGTGACTATGTGACTATACAAACATATTATAACCTCTAGCAGGTGGAGTCCAGCAGCACCCATAGGTATTTATATATATATATATATATATATATATATATATATATATATATATATATATATATATATATATATATATTATTCCTCTTCAAATCACCCATACACGTGTCCAACTGATGCCCAATCTTGTTGCAATCATCCACACTCATGCGGGAGCCTTCCACTACTCTTCGCTTCGTACCATAAGTGGATTCGTCAAACCAACGATAAAGAATCACAGGAATCACTTTACTCTCCACAGTTCATCACTGGACTAATGGAGTCGTTAGTATCTCTTTTTCTCGGAGATTTATTAGCGTTGTTTGTGGAAGACTTTAGTGAGGATGCGTAGTTCATATTTCTTACCTGCTGCGATGGTACGAAAGAATGATAAATGTTAGCTGGAGAGAAAAGAGTATTTGAATAAAGGCCCGGGAGAGAGAGAGAGAGAGAGAGAGAGAGTGCGGCATGTGAGGATATCTTGATAAGGAAACCTCCTCTCTCTTTTCCCTCGCAACGGCCTCACGATTACCATCTTCGCTTTCACCGTCTTGAAAGTGAAGCGCAGTCATCAACCAACTCCTCTTAGTCCTCCTTCTCCTCATCATCATCATGATCGTCATCGCCACCACCATCGCCATCATCATAACTGTCACCATCATTTGTATGACGACCGTTACCTTCACTATTGTCACCATCACTTATCTTCAGCGTCAAAGCCCATATCACTATATTTTCACCCAGTGAGTATGTACACACACCAAAAAAATGTATCTTACCACTTTTTGTGTGAAACTTTATGCCATAACGGACGAACTATTTTGAGAAGTACCCATTAATCTGGACTAGCACTGGTAGCGACATTTCCTATCAATTGCCATAACGTATGCGGTACTAATTTTTATATTTTGATGGAAATAATTATAAAGAGGGGCTACCGTAATTATTAAGAAATTTGTATCATAGTCACGATTACAGATCCTACCGAGACAAAACGAGTCGTACTGATCATTTCAGAAGTCAACGTGCTTATCCGCAAAGATAAATTCTTTTACCGCGTGCACTGTGAACTTGTGGATTTGGTTAGGATAACTAGTACCCAAACGAATCTAATATATTTCAGTTACACTGAAAGGTACTATAGTTGCAAGGAACCAGAGTCCAGCCATTAATTGGCTTCATTGCGGACATATACTTTGCTGCTTCATGCCACATATAGCCTCCATGTGAATGACGAAAATTGGTTATATAATTGAAGGTGATGAATACCTTGTTCTGAGAGATTATTAGACCTGTAAAAGTTGCAGACCATAATTCTTTTCGGCAAGAATGGAGAATGATTCATCTTTTTTTAAGAATAGTTTTGCTTTTGGTCTCTGTAATCGGCATCATTACTGATCGAATGAAATAAGATGGGCTTCTGTGTGAAGGTTTATACAAAAATGATTAGAATATGGTTTATGCTCACCACCAAGTTATATCTGTATGAAGATAAATGCAAAAAATGATAATGATATGGGTTATCCTCACCAATGAGTTATATCTATATGAAGACTCTTACAAAACTGATAATAGTACGAGTTATGCTCACAAATAAGTTCGATTTGTACGAAGGTACATGCAAAATTGATATGCTATGGGTTATGCTCACCGTTAACTCAGTATCGCCGACTTGTGGTACACTATTTCAAATGGATCCACCTTTACACTGATGACACTGTTAGTTCAATTAGGGTGAATCGCTTGCTGATTTTTTTTCCTGATTCTTTTTCATTAATACAAATGAGAACCCCGAGGGACCTTTCGGAATCAGGGTCTATAGCGGTTCGTTTCGTGGTCAGAGAATGACATTCTCGGATCTTTTATCTGTTTTTATTATTACATATTTAAGTGGTGGCTAATGTTGCCTCTCTCTCTCTCTCTCTCTCTCTCTCTCTCTCTCTCTCTCTCTCTCTCTCTCTTTTTTTCTTTTTTGTCTCCACGCCTGTATGTCTGTATATCTGTCTGCCTGTCTGTCTGTCTGTGTCTGTATGTCTGTTTTATCTAGCTCTCAATCTATCCATCCATCTTTGTATCTCTTTACCTACCAACCTACCCCTTCATCTGTCTATAAATCTATCTCTTTGTCTCTCTCTCTCTCTTGCTCTGCTGTTAGTGATACGAAACAGCCCCGTCTCATGGCAAAAGCCTCGTCGTAGATTTTCACAGGCAAGTACTCTCCCCTCTTTCTATTGTTGGATCAATGATACTAATGAGAGTACAGCCTATGGCAACCTTCATACCTGGTAATCGACGAAAAGTAATGAGAATATTCGTCTAGACATTAGCCTTTAGGCTTGACAGATCATAAACTTCGGCAAGGACCATATAATCTTAATAAGCGTGACGACTGACCATAATGGAGTAATGTGATGCTTTTGTGTTCGGATTAATTTGCTTCTAACTGTCGAAGGTTATGTTACCAAGCGCTCCATACATGCAAAGGTAGCTGAGGTGATGATGACATTAAGTACTAGAATTGTGTCAGGCGAAATTGACGAGTAATGATGCTTAAATTATTGTTGGATTTAAATGCAGCCCACATTCTTTTTTCGTTACTGGGTGATGATGGAATGTTTTGGTTGACTATGGTATGAGTTTCTCAAGTAGTCTGGATTCTGATTTTGATAATGAAAGGACAGTAGGAAGAAAGGGAGCTGAGAAGGGTTTTTGAAATTATTGAAGATAGGTATTATGCTAGCGAGTTTCTAGATACAAGGGATTTTGCTGTATAGCCTTGAGTGCTTGAGGATATCATTGAGTACTTGCACCACTACTGGGCTGAAGTGCTTTACGTAGAAGCGTCATATGTTTCTGAGGCTTGCTCAGGTGGAATTTGTTCGGATTCTGATAGAATAATGCATGTTGATAGGAGAAAAGAATGAGAGAGCAGCAGTGTTTCGATGTCATTTGTGTGGGATTTTCATGATTATCTTATTCAAGGGGGTAGATGTCTTGTGGCTGACTTTTTGGGAGTATTTCATGATCTATGTGATCATTGAGAGATGAAACGTTGTAGTATTGGGTTGATAGCGCTGCCTAAGCTCCTGCAAAACAGTGTTTTCGAAGTACCAGACCACTTTTACAACTCTCTCACTTATCTAATGTTTGCTGTCCTTTACCTAGGATAGGATAAATAAATGAAAGAGAAAAATCTAATTTTGATCCTTTTTAGAGTCAATGGATTAGTTAAACTCAGATGTAAGTCATCCATATTCCCTTTAAAGAATTTAAGGTACGAATAGACAGATGACAGAGGGTGCAAGCTGAGAAGCATGGCTCAGGAGATGTGAAGATGGTTGAGCCTATTGTTTAATGCCATATGCATGTACACACTCATGGCAATGTAACCCTTAAGTCTTGATACCAGCGGTCATTAATCCTCGTCAATACTATCATTTAATCAAGGGAGGTAAGATTAACATGATTACTGCCTGACTTAACCGCGTAAACAAGGAGAATGAGCTTAATCGTTTGGCATAGACTCGCATAATGAGTTCATTAGAGTTTCCACAGGAAAACACATACATGATCAGTGTAAGCTTAATGAGAAGAACCGGGAACAGGATCATTAGGGATGAAGGCTAGGGTGTAGCCTAGTAATGTACCCAGCTTCAGAGAAGATTGTTTGGTACGTCCCAAATAGAAGTAAAAAGCTTACCCTTACTTCTCACTTCAATGACCTATGCTCACAGATTCCACCCCCTTATCCCGGCAAACACAACGCCGACAGAACATGTACACATACACCGAAATGACTCAACAAGCTTTAAACAACCACCCTTCCAACACTAACACCACTTTAACAGTCTTTCACCCATCTGGAACCACATTCCCAACAAATATACGAGTTACTCCTTCTCTTCTGCGCAGTGGATGCCACCCATCTCTGCAAAATTTGTAGCAGCAGCTCAATACACCTCAAGACTTCCTATGCCCAAGATGCTGCCGACACGGAACGATTACTCTTAAAGCATCTTGCACTCACCCCATCCAAATATGCACACATCGCCACGCTCCTTAACCCATGACCCTACCCGGTAGACTTGGCCGGCTTCCTGAGCACAGTAGGATCTCCATAGAAAGTGCTTCTGAGACAGGATGGAAAGAGTAATAATTGGCAGTGAAAGCTTTGGCTAATGGTTCGAGAAGCGTTCCCGAATCAAACCCAAGAGGTGCCCTCCTCATGGGAAAGACCGTCCAAGGCAGACGCTGAGGACACTTAGGATATGTAGGCTTGTCCATTGTGAGCCAAAGGCCTGAGGAGGTGGGAGTATCCACCTTCTCCTCCCACTGCAACATCGCTTCACTTCCATGAAATTTGAATGATACTATATTGCCTTTGCTTTTATCCTTCTTTTATTCTCCTGTTTTCCAATGGATTCCCGTCTCACACACCGGTAAATAAAACACATCCCTCCTTCCATTTCTAAACAGAAACCTCACTTGTTCTTAGAGACTTAAGTGAATACCCGAGCCCGCTATCTTGATCCAGGATCACATATCTCTCGTTCGCACAGCGTCGGATTCTGGCCGGAGGGAACAGGTAATACCTTCAGATTCTCCTGACTTTCCAGGAACTGATCTCCTCTGGTCGAATATCACGAGTCTGCTTGTCAAATGCGTTCCGCTGCAGCCGGCCGAGGCTTTTGTGTTCATAAATCCCATAGCATTTACTTCGATACTGTGCTATTTTTGTAGAACTTCAACCTACATGATAAGCTATGATTTTAGCAATATCTAAGTTATAATAGCAATGTTGATGATATTTCATTTAGTGGTTATACATATCCGGGTGAGTGTGATGAGTGTGTGGATTCAAATCAATAGGGAACATACTATTTCATACTGATGTTCATATTTATATAGCAACCTGCATCCACTTACGGGTGTAGCGTCTCGAAGAAACCTCAATTGATGCATGAATGAAGCATACACAACTGCTCATAGACAGCCTCAACACATACACACACACACACACACAGAATAACTCCACACGGCACAATAACCTTTCAGTGAGAAATTGTCTAGGGAAAACACGGTCAGACTTTTACATCATCAACAAATGCCATTAAGTGTACATAAACAACAACTACCCCACATTCACGGACAGTCATAGTTCCGACTACCCCACATTCACGGACAATCATAGTTCCGAAATTATTAACACATCGCCTGTAATATGAACAAAAGAGTTTAAAAAGAAGACAAGGGAGACATAGTTGCTTATCTAGGTTCTTCATTCGCTTAAGGTTCATGGGAGTCGTTGACGATTCGAACAAATTTGAACCACTTCATATGTTGAGTCGACAACTAGATTCGAACTAACTCGAACCAGTTTCAAGCGGGTGCCTAATACCAAAGAAAACGATATATAGCCATCTAAACTTAAGGGTAAACTATTTGTCCATATGAGATATTTGAGACTGTTTTGTGATGGGGGTCACAAGTCACCTCACAGTCCTCAGTCATACAGAAATGATTTTCCTTATCACTATAAAGTTGATTGCTAATAACGATTCTAACTGGCTTGATGATTCAAAAGACGTTTAAGAGTATACGATCGCCTACACGTCACCCATATGCTTCACAAAGCGGTGTTGGGGAGTCGGATTATACATAATCTATACACTTCATTTCATTATTGTTAACTCTTCTGGTGTGATACTCTCACTGTTCCAGTTGATCCTTAGTATGCCCGTTAGGGTTGGGGCATACATGACCACAAGGTCATACTTGCACCATTGACGGGCGTCGGTTCAAGAGCTTTTTCTTGTTATCTGTAGTCAGATTTGGCAAAGAGATTATTAAGTTTCTTTCCTTCCTTTTTCGTTAAAAAGAGTAGTCGGTCATCTTGGATGGTGGATCGATTTCCTAGGGGTAAGACTGGGTTATCTCGAAGCAGGGATCGTCTGCGCGAAATTTCCATGAAAATGAAAACAGACTGGAACTGTTCCCGAGGACGTGTCGCATCCAGAACGTAAAATGGCGCGCGAACGGCGGCAAAATACGACGATTGACGGACTGGGAGTGGCAACAAAAGGACCACTTAAGCCACTGGATTAGGCGGGCTTTCAACACAGCTGAGTATGAGGCGGATGCATGCAGGCAGAGTGCAGAATTAATTACAAGGCACAACGTTTTAACTCAAAGAGCGAGAGCTTAACGTAGCGATTTCAAGCTCAGAGCGTAAAGAATTCGAAACGACCCCAACGCAGAAGAAGGGAGACCCGCGAAAACAAACCAGAGGAAACAGACGCGGACGAAAGCGCGAGACGAGGACTCACCTCTTCCTTTGGCACGACCTCAAGGCCCTTGGTGGTGTTGAGGGACCAGGAGAACTTGTGTGGAGGAGGGAAGGCGTCCACGCCACACTCCACCGTGGCGTTCTCACCCGGGGTCACCGTCACCACTTGCTTCCCGACCAGACACCTGGGCTCGTCTGTCGGGGGTGAAAAGAAGAGGCAGAGGTTAATAATTGGATTCGTCTGTGGGGAGAGACGAGGCAGAAGTTACCATTAGACTCGTCTCTGGGGGGGAGAGAGAGAGAGGCGCGAGTCGGTACTTACTACTGGGGAGAAAGAAGAAAAGATGATGTTGCCTTTGGTGTAGACAGGAGGAAGAGGAAGAGGAGGGGCAGGAGAAGGAGGAGGAGGAGGAGGAGGTTGTTCTTGGGTTCATTTACTGGGGAGGTACTGAACAGCGGTTCATCTCGCTTTGACACTGATCAGCTGAAACCGTTGTTTGTGATTACCGAGTTAAGGACGACTATGCTGATGTTCACCAATTAATGCCGGGCATGTTCACGCGAAATGACCAAGGGTGGACTCCTCAATGCTCGCAAGTTAAGGCGGACTGTGTTCATCCCTCCAATTAAGGCCGGGTGTGTTCGTGTTCACCAATTAAGGCCGCTGTAGAACTAGAAGACGTAGGGAGCGGAGAGGAAAGATCACTTGTCAGCGTAGTTCTGTTTCCAAATTTCACAAAAGTAGACTAAAACCTTTGTTTACCTCACGCACAGAAAAGTGAAGGAATATCCTATTTGATATAACCTCCCGTGACTTTAATACTTCGGCCATAATTTGCATTCAAAATCATCTTATAAACGTGAGTTAAAACCATTATTTTTTAATCTAATGATCATCTTACCAATGCGTTTTTTTCTATCTGATTATTCAACGAGGATTGTTTATGATGATAACATGAAGCACAAACACTTTCCTCCTAATTTATCTTCCCTACCTTCCCTCTTTTTATCTCTACTCGCACGAAGCCCTGTAAACTTTGATTGACTGTCTATAGAACCTGATTGCCCGTTTATAAGGATGCGTTAGAGTAACGAGTTTAATCAGAATTAATGTCTTAGCCCACACACCTATGATGGACAGTCAATTTACTTTCTTTCTGCTATTGATGGAGTGAATATTACGTCACCTAATTATAAGGAGGAGAGAAAATCCGCTAATTACCACTCAGACGTGAGCTAGCATCAACCCCGGGGCATCAAGATTCAGGCGCCCCTACCCTACGTGAGATACCATTAACTTTGGCACCAAGACAGAGGCGCTTCCCTCTCGAACTCATGTCACCATCGACCTCGTCAACCAAGAAAGAGGATCCTCCTCCTCGTGGTCTAGCACCAGTCTCTGGCACCAAGGCAGTGGAACCTCCCTCAGCATCCGTCACCCAACATGAACGCCCCCTCTCATTCGCCATACTCCCATATCTGTGATTCAGCACCATCCCCCTGGCACCAAGACAGACGCGTCTCACCCTCGCTTGAGTCACCATCAACCATGGCACCGTGATAAAGGCGCCGCCTCCCTCTCAAGATCCAGCACCAACCACTGGTTTGCACCAAGAGAGAGGAGGAGCCCCCTTTACACATATCAGTACCTTCTGGTCTTCCGCACCTTCAGCGTCGCGTATCTAAGATACCGTGCTCTCCCGTCTCTCCCGCCCGGGAGCACTTATATTTTCCTCCCACGGCTGAGGTCCAGGAAATGACACGCCTCCAGAGATAAAAGTTTGGCCAGGGCGAGACTTTAAGCTTTAAAAGACCGATACTCATTTCGGCCGGAAGGAAAACAAGTCCTTGGATTTAATAAGGGAACTTAGGAAAAGGTTGGAGGATTTTTGTTCAGTTTTACGAAGGAATCTTTCAAAACACTAGACTGTGCATGAAATATATGAATATCTGATTTGATGGGTACGTTAATTATGTAACTGGTTCCCATCTACATCTTAAGAGATCGATCAACCCCGTATCCGAACTTCAAACTTTCCTTTAGGATTTCCTTAGACTAATTAAACTTTTAAACTTCCTATTCGATTCCTTTACTCTCCAAACGCTAACTCAGGAGTTCGACTTCGTCATAGAGTCTTGCTACTTCCAAAACCACTACTAAAACTTTTTGATCTTTAATGGAATTTTTAACTGACGAGATTTCTTTTTTCTTTTTTTTATACTAGCGCCTTGAGAAATGAGACTGTGACGATCAAGCAGAATTTATTTCACCCAAAGTCGTTCCTGTCAAATCAAGAGATTGGTAATTCGAAAACAGCAGGACAGCCTGAAATATCGTGTTGATGAAAATATGCAAAACCAAAAATTGGTAATGACCGTTTAAAGCGTCGATTATATGCCGCTTTGACCTAAAAATCAGTACCTATAATGAATTCGCATTAATCTCTGTACATTCATAGATCTGTATTACCGAATCTAAGTAATATTAACAAAAGATGCTAAATATACCAAGAGCTATGACTTCTGGCTAAGCATAAAGCAGACTTATACTCCTTCATCCACGAATTATTACAACCTCTGGCAATCCCAGAATTTTTAAGAACACGGATATTTTGCTCTCAGGTTTGCAACCGAGAGAAAAACTGTATTGAATATCTCTTTTATCGTGAGTCTGGAGCTAAAGACGTTTCCTAATTACTGACGCTACAGATGTGAATATTGCCTCCCTTGATGATGCTGTGAGAACTCCATATTGGCTCATCAGAAGCCTTCACGCATCACCTGTTATTCAAACGTCTCTGACGTCAAGAATCACCGGCTATCCAGGCGCCTCAAACGTGAAGAATCACTGGTTATCCAAGCCTCTCAGATATCAAGAATCACCTCCTACCCAAACGTCTCATAGACATTAAGAATCACCTGCTATCGAAGCGTGGAAGATAGCAAGAATCACCTACTTTCGAAGTGTCTCAGAACATCAAGAAAGCTAAAGAATCTATCGTATCAATGTACGAATAGATTTCCATCAGCGTCAGATGGTGTCAGTTCAAAAGGCGTTTAACGTGTTCAATAAACATGGTACATCGTTTAACTTTTATCCAGGCCGGAGTAACTTTAGATATCACTTAGCTAATATCCACCAATATATAAATAAATAAATAAATAAATAAATATATATATATATATATATATATATATATATATATATATATATATA
>JAYMFT010050976.1:0-15243 GCA_038088735.1 Panulirus argus
GGGGGGCCTGGTGTGGTGGGTCTCACGCAGGCAAGCCTGATTAAGCTTCTGGAAATCCACTGTTCTGCGTGGCTTCCCGTTCTTCTTGGATGGCACCACCACCATGCGTGCACTCCACTCGGTTGGTTCCCCGGCGGGCACCTCCTCGATTATGATGCCCTTGTTGATGTCGTCGTCGAGCTGGCGCCGCACCTCGTCCTAGAAGTGGTGTGGGATACTGGTCAGGCCGGAGGTGGATGTGGTGGGGGGATGGCCGCGTATCTCTGGCAAGGGTGTGCGGTCCACTACGAACACTGTGCGCCCGAATTGCTCCAGAAACCGCCTCTCGAATCGCTCCACATTTTCCTCCACCAACTCGTACGGCGGTGTGATCGGCCGGGTGGGGGTCTGTGGGGTTTCAGGGGCTACCACCGCACCGACTTGTGTTTTGGGGCGTGGGAAATATCGCGGCAACAACTGCAGGACCTTGCAGGCCCCGAGCGACAGGTAGAATCGCTGTACCCCTTCCGCTACGTACACGCACTCAGAGGTGGTGTTTGCTCGTGCTGTCACCCGGCACGTCAGGCTCACTCTTCCGCCGGCGACGTGGCTGACGGTCCTGGGCGAGGGCTGGAGTTGACGCGGGGAGACTCCCAAGTCTCCCAGCAAGAGACGCCCTGCGATGCACACCTGCGCTCCTGTGTCTGTTACGGCCGTGGTATAGCAATCTGCCTGTGGGTGGGAGCAGACGATCCGCAAAGACGGGTCATCCCCTGCAATCACTGCGTTGAAAGAGGAGGGGGCCGTCTCCTGGGGTGAGGGAGTGGCACAGACTCCAGAAGTGCCCTTTCCGACCACAATTCGCAAGCTGTCTGAAATCCTGCTTGTAGGTGCGGGCGTCGATGCACTGCTGGACTTCGCCGTTGCACAGTAGTCTCACATATGAGGCGGCTAATGGCGGGGCTCACCCGCAGATAAGGCCGTAGTCCTCTACACTGACGGCCCACGCCTCGAATGCTGCCGGCGACATGCCCGCAGTCGCTGTCCATGGCGCTGACGGAGGGGCTGGGGGCCGCGGCGTGTGTGTTGCAGTCCACAGTCCTGGTGGAGGGGCCAGGGTGTATGCTGTAGGCCACGCCCTTTGCGACTGTGCTGGGGTGAAACTGGTGCTGGTAGGGGCCTGCCCAGAGGTCCAGCTTGGGGGGTTGTGGTATGGCGAGCCGCGCCAGCTGCTTCCCATCAGTGTGTCGGTGATTACCTCTTCCAAGGGCGCCTGTTGCGGAGTTGGCGCTCCCTTACTGCCTCCTGGCACCTCCCTGAAGTCGGTAAGAAACTGCGCCATATTGGGGTTGAAAGTGGAACGAGAGGCAGAGCTTGACTTAGGAAGTTTATGCCATGACCGAGAAATACTAAGATACCTGAATGGGGGCCGGCGGACAACTGACTCCACCGGGCCCCGTACACTTCCAGGGAAAGCGTGTCGTACCGCATGACGGTACTAACTCCTACAATTAGTTATTCAATGGTTTTGGAAATCCGCCATGCAGGAAGATTAACCCGTGTCGTCTCTGTCTTGTCTCGTTGTCACAATACGCCACGTTCTGTCTTATCCCATAAAAATCATTGGTTTCTGACTGACTGTCTCCCCTTCAAGTGAACATGAACTGCACTCAAAGAAATCGCTAAAGAATTCTGAATTTTACTTTGAGTTTCACACAGCTGAAGCAGGTGATGACCGCTTACATTACGAAAATATTATGCTTAAAATAATGAGGACTGTCTCAGCCAAAATAACTAAAGGAACAACAGAATTAAGGTAGCATGAGAGACTGTAGACATGCAAAAGCAAACAAAAAAGAAATCCGTGTATTCATCTTTCATTCGGTTTTCATTAGCTCTAGTTTCATTCAATTCTGGTGAACATAGTCTCATAAGACCTTACACCTCATCAATAAAAGTACCAAAATCATGTCCAATGTGATGAGGTAGACAAGTCTTTTAAAGTACAGTAGTGCATCATTATCATTCTCTATTGCACGCTAAACTAACTCGTCAGGTGAGCCTCTCATCCAACGTGCCACCTCTTCAATCACTCATCAATCTCTGGCCTGACAGTTCCATTAGCCTACGCCAGTTTTCTCCCTGATCCTGTCCATCTCTGTCTTCGTCTGCGTCATCACCCCTTATCTTCAGCTTCACTGTCATGCATCTTCCTGACCAGACTCTCGTCACACTCAGTCATGCCATCCCAGCTGCCTAACCATTCCTGTGACATTCCGAAGACCTCCACACCACGTATCCTCCTCATATCTTCCTCCCTTGACGTATCTACCGTCTTAATTCTTACTTCAGCCATACCTAGTGCTCTCACACAGAGAAACAGAACAGCAACAATCAAAAGGCATCCTGAAGCTCGAGGAAAGGATGGAAAACAGCAGCGGTGCTGCACTTTGGGTGAGGAAAACAAGTTCCAAACAACTCTCACGATGATTATTCGCCGGTTACCTGAGGCCAACTCACTTATGGTTTGACAGAATATAAACTTGATCTTACACCTGTTAAGGCACTGAAGATAGAGCCCACAGAATGGCCCAACCGCTTCTTAAGAAGATAATTAGATCACCAAGGTTATCACTGAGTAGAGACTTTACTGGATCACTCATAGCAAAAGGAAGATGCACAGAATGTCCAATCCTGAATAGCAGGAGCAAATTCGCTGCATCATGGACAAAGGTAACAATAAACAATATGTCTATCTGTTCCTCCCAGGCTTTGATGGGCCTCTAAAATAATCCAACAACCTACCTAGGTGGAATATTTGTGGCCAGGAGCTGTTCCTTCTCCTCTTCGTTTAAGTGGGACTTAATATCTTCAAGCGTGAGCTCCGCCATTGACTGGGCCTCACCCATGCAGTTCTTGGCGATGCACGAGTACTTGCCTGGTGAGCAAAGAAAAATGTTCGATTTACAATGACTTACAAGACAATCATTAAACAGTATCTTGTACTAATCCTTATAGACAAAATCAGAAACATCTAATCTTGTACCAAATGAAGAATAACTGATTCTAATCTTTCATTTACTTTTGTTTAACCAGTGTTTATGTTTACACGTAGATGCACACTCAACAAAGGAGAGGCAAGAGTTCTGACCCAAAGAGTTGGTGCCGGACAGCTGGTACACATCACCAGGTTTGAGCTCCTGTCCGTCTTTGAACCACTGCAGCACAGGTGTCGGGTACCCTACCACTTTACACTCGAAGGACACCAGCCCTTCCTCCGTCAGCATCGCCCGTAAGTTGTCCAGGAAGCGGGGGGCGCGATAGTTACGGGGAACTGCCGAAGAAAAGGACTTGAAATGAGAAATAATGCATAAAAAAGTTTATATTTAGAATATATTAAAGAAATGCTTCCTCAAAGAATTAACTGTATAAAGTATACGTGAGTCACTGCTATTAGTCTCATTGTGTGAGTTACTCAAAAAGATGAATCAAAGTAAGATGAGTGATACAGTGAAGAACATGGGTTCTGTTCCCCTTTTTGATCCGAGAGGGACTCGAAAACCACTCTTCCACGTATCTCTAATACATTCTGGACAGCTGGTGAAGCCTCACAGTGGCTAGTCGTCGATACCTAAACTGTGTGATGCGACAGAGATACAAACATTTTCTGACTCAAATGAATGTTAAGATACTTAGAGACTAGAACTGATGCACTACTTAGGCGGTGGACTTTGACTTAGTCACCAGCGCTTACGAGAACCGATCCAAAACCTTGTTTACATTTGCTACATGTCTGTTGTCAGGTATCGTTATAAAGAAGGTGATTAATTTTACTGTTAATGTAAACAAACACAGCCCAAAACCCAGCCGTCAGCGGGAGAGATGATGGGCACAGACCTGTTAGAGTCAGTTTGCAGGAGGAGGTAGTGAAGCCGCCTTCATTCTTAACGACAGCTTTCCAGTCACCGTCGTCCCCTAGCTCTGTGGGGAACACCTCCAGCATATGCCACCCTCCGCCCTCGTCGCTTAGTCGGTACTTATCACCAGCCTCGACCTTCCTTCCGTTGTTGTACCACGTCACGGAGAGCACATCCGGCGGCGTCTCCACTGGAAAATGGGTCACAGGGTGAGGGATGAGTGTCATGTGATGAGGGAGGGATTTATGAGGTGTGTTGGAGTGTTTTGAGATGAGGGGGGATTTATGAAAGTGTTGTTGTGTTATGAGATGAAGGAGGAATTTATGAGATAAGGGAGGAACTTATGAGGTATAATGATGTGTTATCAGACGAGAGAGGGATTTATGAGGTGAGATAATGTGTCATAAGACAATGGAGGGATTTATGAGGTATCATAAAGTGGTATAAAGCGAGAGAGACTTTTGAGAGGTATGTTGATTGTCATATGAGGTACAGATTCATGAGGTGATTGATGTGTATCCCAAGGACATGTGATAGTAAAAGTAGTCATGCAACGGGTGAGTCTGAGCTAGCGTCAGCAAACAGGAAGAAAGGCAATATCACTCGCCATTTAAAAAAGAAACACAAATTATTAAGAAATATCTGTTACATATTTCATACAGAAATATAGAGACATTTAAGCGAAAAAAAGTATTACCTAAAAGCGTGATAGAAGATGGTGCTAAAAATGAGAAAATTTACACTTCGGAAATACAGAAACTATTGAAGTCTAACGCCATAAAAAGGCGCACCTCTCTGTCTGTAGACACGCCGTTGTCAAATGCACGATCACTAACCCCCATACACAGATTCCAGTAATTCATCCATTCCTTGGGTAAGAATGGCTGGCTGCTGGGATGATATATTTCGGGAAAACGTTACACTGCATTTTATCGATATTACAAAAAGGTCGGTGCGCAGGGTCCGCATCTGCTCATGTATAAGGTAAGATATCAGGCAAAACTTGTGATATGGTCTTATTAAGTCTTGGTAAATCAAGTCCTTACCAAAGACGCATGAGTCCACGTGGTCTACTGTCTAACCGAAGACGCAAGAGTCCAGGTGGTCTTATGCATGACCAACGACGCATGCGTCCGTGATCTACTTCTTGAATAATGAGTTTGGGCTGCTGTCTGCTATGGTATGAGTTCCGATGGTCTCTGCATAACCAATACCCCACGAAATAGTCTATCACGAGAATTATGACTGACTTAGTAATGTGCAGTTGACTATATGATGCCCTAACACTTCCAGTGTTGTTGAGGTGATTCAATATTCTTCCATCACTGAAGAACGAATCTTCTTTCTTCTTTCATCAAGTGATTCAATACCCCTTGTTCTCTGGATATCATAAGTATTTCACATCTTCACTGCATAAAAATGTAATTAATTACATGTATCAAAATACAAAAAACAGAGATGTGAATAAATCAAGCCACAGTTAATTAATTTTCTCATATCTTTTAAGGATGGTTTTAATGTTATAAGGAAGAATCAGTCTTTTTACATAACTTGAGCTCAAGATTTAAGATTATCTGTGCATAAAAGTCTCAGAATATTTTCTTCGATGAAAAGATTATTTATTAAAAGATATTGATATTTAATTTGACCTTCAGAAAATATTGATTCAAAAAAGGCCCAGTCATTACAAGCCATTAGCTGCAATAGTTCTAGAGCGAACCAATCATTTTAAGGCACTAGCTACAATGATTCTAAAGAGAACCAATTGTTCTAAGGCATATGAATGTAGATAGAACCAATCATTCTAAGACACTGGTTGCAGTGATTCTAAAGAGAACTAATCATTTAAAGGAGAGAAAATAATATTGTGCTAGACATCAGTTGTGATAATCCTAGAGACAACCAACTCATGTCAAGGCATCAGTTGGAACAATTCTAAAGGGATCTAATCTAAAGCCACTAATTGCAGTGATTCTAAAAACAACTAATCATTTCAAAACTTCAGCTGGAATATCAATTCTGCCCAGCTGGAGAGAAAACGAGTTTAGCTTTTCTCACATTACCTTTGATGGAGAGTCGGGCCTTCTCGCCAACCTTGATTTTGCGGTCGACAAGCTGGTCCAGAAGGACGGGCGGGGGGCCCACGGGCGTCGGTGACCGTTGATTCCTCCTACAGGAGGGACAGACATCAACCCTACAGTGCCAACATCTGGGTCTTGTTTGCCTCACAGCAATACAACATTAGGGACACTAGAATTCCTCAGTAAAATGTCTTTCTTATTTCAAGAATTGGAAATAAGACTCATAAAGAAAAAAAAAACATTTAGGATAAATACTGACGTATTCTTTACACTCTGAGGTAAGCTGGTCAACACCACATAAGATTAAAAGCCTATATATTTTCTATTACTGTAAAAAGAAATGTATTTTTCTTAGTAATCTGGATATCAAACTGTACCCAATTGTCTTCCTAGAAATCATGACCGCAGACTTCATAAACGTGAGGGTCTCTCAGTCTCCAAGTCAGTCCCATTACGACTGAATCCCTTCACACCTCAACACAGACCAATCACCCAACACCCTATACTTCACACCAAACCATTTTCTTCCAGCTATATTCTTTCTTCAACATCAACATTTCCAATTCCGCTATCCTCTAACTTCCATCTATAGGTCTTCCTTCCTGCCACATCCTTCAACTTTTTCAGCATCTATTCTTTCCAAGCCATTGAGGACTTCCTCCCTATGACGGTCTCACGAACAGAAATAGAAATAATAATATTCATAAGAAAGAATGAAAAATATATTTATCCTTTCTAAATCATTCAGTATACATTTCTATTTGTAAGATCTTAAATCAGTTGACAGTGGCTAGTAAAATTGCTTGTCAGTTCTTATAAGATTCACCAGAAACGTCACCATGTTTTGCATAGAATTTCTAGATTTCTGCCCTTTGCCTCACTCTGAAGTATATCCAGCGGACGCCCGGGCGTCACCATACCCCTCCCTGCACATCAAATCCCACCACACACTATGAGTCTGACACAATCCTCCCTAATTCTCGCCTGCTTGGATATAATCCTCTCTAATTCTCACTTACTTTGATAGGTGACATCGACAGTGCATCACTCTCACTAATAAGATCGAGTATCCGCTTCCTACTAGCTCTTCACATCCAGCTCAAGCTCAGCTGCATCTACTCTAGACATCTCTTCTCCGTTCCCTCAGTGTCTCGCCACCATTTGACTCACCTTGACGGAGGTCTGAGCGATCCTTCTCTAGACACAACCCGGACCCTGGAGGAGGACACGGCGGAGCCCATGCAGTTGACTGCCTCGCAGGTATAGGTCCCCAGTGAGGTGGGGTCGTTGGCGTTAGCTGTGAGCGCGAATACGTCACCTGGTGGTATGTGAGAGAGGCGTGGTCAGTGCCCTTAGTTAACATGAAAACAGGTCTTTCAGACTGCAGTAGACTGTCTCCTTGATGCACATCTCGCGAAGAGTGTGAGGAATGGATACACCATCACTATTTATCACTATAAGGACAGACTCCTCATAAGAACTGAACGAAATAGTTAATCATCCTGAGCGACATGAAAGTCATGAATATAAAACATCTACAGTGTATATGAACGAAATAGATTTAGTCTACTCGGCAAGACCAACTGTCATACGACCCATGCGTATCACACCATCAACCAACAACCTCAAATGCTGGACCTACCAGCCTTGATTTCGCTGCCATCTTTGTACCACTTCAGTACTGGAGTGGGTACTCCAACCACCTTACACTCGAGGCTGACTGTCCCTTCAGCGGTTAGAAGGGCATCAAGATCCTCCAAGAACACCGGTGGCTTGTATCCCTTGGGAACTGCAGAAGGGAAGAAGTCCATCAGTCAATATAGCAAGTGACAAAATTTTGAGACTGAATTCAAGTATGTGGTTCAAGTTTTTGACTACAGTGACGAAGGGAAATTCTTAAAGGCAACTATATGAAACTACACAATTAGAAACTAATCTGCAAATTTTCATTTTTGTAATCTTATCAATATAATATTTCAACAAATGACAAAACAGAGAGTGCTCTAAAATCAAAAACTTATTTCATTTTGATTACTCAGTATACGATAAGACACTGACGGATAATTCAATGGCTAAATCACCAAGATATTACTTTGGCATCAGGAGTTATGGAAAATGAATTTCCTTTACCAAAAGATGAAACCAGGGAAGTGAGGGTGACTGTGTAGTAGACAACGGGAGACAGAGGAAGTGATAGTATGTTAGCGTAAGGGCGAGAGAAACAGGTGAGGGCGGCGTGCGCTGTTTACGAAGATGGAGTGGATGTTCCGTTTGTTATCTGTTATTCCTTTCCTAGACGACAACAGACAGCCAACAGAGACAAAGGCAAAGGCTGTATGTTATTCCATAGTAGAAGATGAAACATGAGAAAGGGACAGATACACATAGTTCCAAGAGTGAAGAACGGATTCAATCTGCAACATGAGGTACATTCAAATCTGTATTGCAGACAGAAGTAATGAGTAAGATGAAGATGTCAGTCGTAAATAGATGAGTTGCGAATACACTAGCACGGTATAATATGGGCGAAATAGGGCAAGTGTAGTAATCATCATAGAAGAAAATGCAGAATTACAGTGTGAGTGCACTCTCAAACTCACACATACACACAAAAAGGTGAAAACGTATATAAGTTAATGAACAGACAAATCAGACTTAAATATAAAAAGAGCAACTAAGCATGTTAAAGTAGTTAATGATGCGAGAGTAGTTAAGGAAAGTGACACAAGAGCAGTTATGGGATATGATGTGAGAGTATTTATGAAAATTATGTGAAAGTAGGTATGTGAGAGAAGTTATGGTGTGAGAGTGCGAGAGTGATTACGATGTGAGAGTAGTTATGATATGAGAGTAGTTATGGTGTGAGAATAGCTATGATGTGAGAGTAGTTATGATACGAGAGTAGTTATGGTGTGAGAATTGCTATGATGTAAGAGTAGTTAAGCATGATGAAGTGAGTGCACAAACTAAGGCCACCGACCGATGACTCTGAGGGAGGCGTTGCTGGAGGCCTGACCGGAGGCATTCTCGGCCACACACCTCCAAGGACCCTCGTCTGCAACGCTGAGCGGCGAGATGTCGACGCAGTAGAAGTTGCCTTCATGTAAGACCCTGTACCTCGGGTCCTGCGTCACCTCTACGTTGTTATGGTACCAGTAAACCTGCGACATGACGTGACGTGAGAATCACTGGTCAAGGAAGGGCATAGCATGTCACAAGGGCTTAGAGTAGGTCAAGTGATCACCGACCTACCGTTAGAGAACCCGGTAGGTCACGGTAGGTCATGGTAGGTCAACATAGGTCATAATGGTGCATCACAAAACACTGGTCACCACTGCATGACCAGTCAAGGTAATGGGTGTCAATGAAAGGAGGAGTAAATAAAGGTTGACTCAAACAGCTCAGGACGGGTGGGGCCAGGTCTGGAACACTGTTGCTCTTAGCAACATTTGGAGGGACATGCAACGAATCCATGGAATCGCACGCCTAACCAAAGATGCATATGCAATACTGTCACCAAATAGTGAGTGATTACAGTTTGTGTGTTACGGAGAGGGGGAGTTTTACACTCGTGTTGCCCCGTCTCGTAACCATGTATATAAGCACTGTGTCTGTACTCCTATATACAGTATGTGCACACACACACACACACACACACACACACACACACACACACACATACACACACACACATACAAACACAAGCCGCATAGGGAGAATGAACACCTGGTTTGGGTGTGGGCCGACTACCGCGTCCAGATTCCAACCCATGTCGATGTCCTTTAGTATATGCATACATTTGTGCAAGTTAATATGATCATGTATGTATGAATACACATGTGTATATAGTAATTTTGAATACTAATGTGTATACGTAAGTCTTCTATTTGTAAGTGTCCAAATTATATAAAATTGTCCATTTATTAGGTCTGCTTGGCCGAGTATGCGGGCCTGTGTATGGCTGTAGTCATTTGCATACCAAAGCGCGCACATAAAACCCTCAGAACAAAGTGTCAGCAAGATGGACTCATAATAAACGGTAAACTTAGACAAATCTTATTTCAGGGTTAAACGATGTCTGTTGTCAGATACTAAACTTTGTGAAAAGGAAAGTAATATAAATAGGACAGTTTACATTAAGTACGGAGCGTGTCGTGAGTGTATCCTCACACTTTATCGTGAGTTTTTCCTCACACTGTGTCGTGAGTGTATCCTCATATTGTGTGGTGAGTGTATCCTCACACTGTGCCGTAAGTGTATCTTCACATTGCGTCGTGAGTGTATCCTCGCACTGTGTTGTGAGTGTGTCTTGTGAGTGCACTCAGACTTGAATGTTTACAGAATGTTCCCGCAAAGCAAGTGTCTCATGAGTGTGTCCCCAGACACTGGTATGTCCTAAATGTATCCCAGACTTTGCGTTGCAGGCTTGTCCGCGAGCCAGTGTGTTGTGAGTGCATCTTCAGACCTGAGTCAGTGTTGACTGCAAGTCCATCATGAGAGTATAGTATCGTATAGAATATGTCTCCAGACCCGAGTTTAAGTCGGGTTACGTATAACTAAATCACTGAGTGCGTCGTTATGTACTTCTGAAGCTTTATCATATATCACTGAAAACAAAAGATTAAAAGAAACTAAAACTAAAAAACAAAACATCCACACGGGATGACAAGACTTCTTTCGTCACTAAGTCTGATTATAAGACTTTTTTTTAATCATTGAACTGGGTTATAAGACTGTTTGGTCAGGGTTACAAGACTTATCTAATCACTAAAGTGGGTTAGAACACTGCTTTAGTCACTAAAGTGGGTAATAAGACTACTTTAGTCACCGCACTGGGTAAAACGACTGATTTAGTCACTACACTGGGTTATAGAACAGTTCGGGTCATAAGGCTAGGTTAGTCACTAAACTTAGTTATAAGACTGCTTTAGTCACTAAACTGGGTTATGATACTTCTATAGTCACTAGAATGAATAATAAAACTGCAGTATTCACCAAGTATAACAATAGGACAAAATTGGTTATAAGACTTCTTTAGTCACTAAATACATCATTATGAGATTGGTTATAAGACTAACGTAATCCCTAAATCGAACACCAAAACAATTATTATTACCAAAGTAACAACTACAGCTAAAAGGGATCATCTTCAGACACACTCAGGGCAGGTGGAGGGAACCTAGCGACATGCGGCTGCCCACCTTGACGTCGTGAGCCTGGCGAAGCTCGACCAGGAACCTGGCTCGGGTGCCCACTTTGGCAGCCAGGTCGCTGAGTGTCCTGACGAAGGTGGGAGCCTCCTCCACCCTGCTGGGGCCTCCCTGGCTGACCACTTGCAACGCCACCGACGCCCGGGCCTGCACCACACATAGAAAATGGGGTAGGTACACATTTCAGTCTTGGGTCCAAACGGCTCCCTCTTCTTATGTCTTTATACCTGACTGTACTGATAGTGGTGTGGTCTGAGTTACACACCTGTTACCTTAATCTGTTTATCACTCGCTTGTTTTGCGTTCCTTGTAGGCAAACTTCCTTCCTAGCTAATTGGGCTTGTTTTGTGTTCCTTGTTGGCAATCTTCCTTCCTAGCTAATGGGCATCCCATTTCAGCAGTAACCAGTGTTCCTATTTCTCTAACAGACTTCCTAATTTCTTAATAGCTACAGAAGTCGTCATGTTTCTTATCTAAGTAGTGAACCGTCACCCAGTTTCTTTACGAACTAATAAACAAACGTATTATTTCCTCATGCTCTACTGAAGTCATCTTTCAATATATTTCATCTTGTATCTTCAATAAAGAAAACCCATCTCAAAGAAGCTTTTCATCTCAGCAAACGAAGTACTTCACTGGCTGTGTGGTTAAACCACAAGCATGAATCATTTGGACCTGGATGTGTCATTGGAGTGCATGGGTCCACTAAAACTTCCTTAAGAAACAACTTGAGAATCCTGTGCTATTGACCTACCATACCTCAGACAGACAGAAGGCCACATTCAGTGAGTAATCCCCAATTGCCCTTTATTTTTATGACTAAGAAAAGGACAATTCCTGTAAGCAGTTTGATCATGTTTGTTTGAGGTCCAAGAAAGATGAATCCTGGTTCCTTGAAATGTCTCTACAGTGTAAAGTCTATCATTAATCGACCTCAGAAATCTTTAATCTTTATTCATTAGAAATCAAAACTTTAGATAAACTGTACTGCATGTATCATCCCTTATCAAAACAATAGGAACGTATCTTACGATCTCACGTCTTATCAGTGTAAGCTGCTGTTACAATAAGCTTATAGTAATCACATTTGTGATAACCAACTACTGATCTTCTGTCTCCCAAGAAGACTGATTCCAAATGCTTCCTTAACAGAGTTCACTTACAGGACAGACGCAAACGATTATTTCAGTTTATTGCAGCTTACTTAATGACCTCTTGGGAGCAATTGGACTAGCCGAACGCTTCATCAGTGATTAACCCCTGCGATATGCTGGGACATTTGTTCAGTGATAGTTGACATGAACAGTTGACATGACAGTAATATGACTCCACTCAGGAGCACTACATGATCTACACGTATTGTCACTGAACTCTTCTGACACCTTATTCCCTGTAGACTTGACCTGATTGTGTAACATCCTGCCCTGCACACATGTCTCCTCTGTCTCTTCTCGCCCAGTTTTGCACTTCCCTCTCTTGCCAAATCCTGTCCTATCCAAACCTTCCCTTCCCTGTTCTCTGTAGCCCTGGTGTGTACATAGCCTTCCCCTCTCTATCCTATTTATCCTTGGCCTGTCTAGAATCTTGCCCTCTCTATCCTGTATAGCCCAGTAATTTTCAAACCTTCCATTCTTCTGCTGGACGGACCTCCTTACCCTCTTCAGTCTAGTTCTACCTTGAATTCCCCTGCCCTACTGTGTTCAGTCTTTCCCCCACCAAACAAGGCTGTCCTGCTTCCCGTCGTATTTGCTGCGTCCGTCCCTCCCCTTGCACGGTACCTGGGTGCCACCTTGTCTGGTGACGAGGGCGGTGTAGGTGCCGGAGTCGTGGGAGGTGGCATCGTGGATGATGAGCTGCGCCGTCTCTTTGGTCGTGGTGGTGGTGTAGTGCTGGCCGGGTACCAGCTCACGCCCGCCCTTTTGCCTGCAACAGAGCAACAGCACAATGCGTTACTACCGTAAACACATCAGTATCTACATCCTGCCACCCCACCTGTCGTCAGTACGGTAACAACGCCGTATATTATTGCCGTGCAGACAGTGTCTCTGTCTCCCATATCCACACCGAAGGAACAAAACTAACTTCTTGAGTACAATTACTATTCCTTGCTCACGGCCGTCATGTGCCCTCTCCCTTCAGTGTCAGTCTTTGCCGCATCTCCTCGATCCAAAAGCACTACTGGCACTGGTCTCATAATCTCTACCACATCCACTCCTTCACTGTCTATATTGCACCACAACAGTTAATTACAGTCATGATTAATCTTTTGAAAACCTTATCTCTCTTGCCTTTTATAACAGTACAAATCCAAATTACAACTAATTTACCTAATCCTCACTGCGAGTATGTTTAAAAGTGTTCTCTCTACGGAAAACAAGTTTGCTACCTAACGTGAAAGCAATCCACATTTTGACTGAAGCCAGGTAGGTCTCAAAATTTGTATATTCAGGTAATTATACGAACGAAATGCAAAATAGTATAAAAGAACAAGAGTTGCGGTTGTCACTGAAAAAAACAAAATGCGCTCAAAGACCAGCTCTGCATCTGATGCCATAAGTTACACCTATGTCTTCATCGCAGCGTGAATATGTCTAAATCATGCTGTGGCCTCTTGATAGTCTGACTTCCAAACTCATCATTATCAAGACAAAATGAAGGCATAACTAAAGAGGCAAAGTTACAGGAAGTAATATATGTCATAATCATGTTGGTATGTACGTTATCGAGTTTCAGTATAAGCATTTCGTAGGTCGAAACCCGTCGGCAACCAATAAGGAACATGTGAAGGGCTGGGAAAAATATGTAAGGCTGGGTTCTGAATACGCCACTGTTCCAAAAAATACCACAACCCTTCCTTAACTTGTCTGTACAGTTTCGGGCAGTTCATACCAACATCTGTCTGCAGTTCTAATGCTTTTGGAATATATCTCAATTGCCTATTCTTTCTTAGGAATGACAGAAGCTCCTGTGACGAGAAATTTATCTTGAGACGTTTACTGATAAGCTTATGAATGTGTACGGGCCATCCCTTCGGAGACAATGCTACAGTCACTGTGATGAACATGAATTATTTAATTACATAGCAAATAATTACTCAGGGTCCAGTTACCACTAAATAGACTTAATGACCAAAATACACAAAAAAACGAGAGTTATGAAGCTCAGAATTATTTTCAGAGAAATACGGAATTGTTTTTCTTACTTATTGTTATCAGTATTAACATCTGCCAGATAAAAGGAAGAAAGAAATGCGTAAATTAAGATAGTTAAGGCCCAAAGCCTGTGTGGAAGATACTGAACAGGATTAGATGGTGAAATATATAGAGGATTGGGTGGCAGTACCTGGGGTCAGTAAAGACGAAAGGTGTAGTCAGTTCTTAGGCAGCAGAGATGTGCTTATGTAAGTAAATCAGTAGTAAAGATGTAGCAGGATGGGTGTCTCGATAGTAAAGATAGAGTGCGATTGGAGCTTAGGTAGTAAAGACTGAGTGGGGTCGGATCTTAGGCAGTAAAGATATAGTGTGGTGGGAGTATAGGTATTAAAGATACAGTAGATTCGAATCCACAGTAGTAAAGATGCAGAGGAGCCAGTGCGTGCGAAACAAATGCACAGTGGGATGAAACCTTAGGTTGTAAGTTGTAAACATTCAGTGGGGTCAGTGCCCGGTGAGTAAAGATAGATTCAGTGGGACCAGAGGAAGAGTGGGAAATATAGGTTGGGGTCGGCACTCCTCCAGTTCCCGAAGCAATGAGATGTAAACTCAGGCGGTTTTGTTAAGTTTTCTGTTGCTCATCTGGCACATCTCTACAGGCCTGTTTTGTTCTATATTTGAACGTTGTTAACAACGTTGTGATGCCAGAGGGATGTGTTGGGCGTCCATGATGGCGGATGGGGACTTTTTGAAGCTTGCCAGTCGATCTTCGTACGAAATGTATGCCGTGTAGTGTTACCTCGCCAAACGTAAACAGGAAATTTTTACATATGTTAATATATATATATATATATATATATATATATATATATATATATATATATATATATATATATATATATAT
>JAYMFT010050987.1:0-15243 GCA_038088735.1 Panulirus argus
GGGGGGGGGGGGTGGGGGGGGGGGGGGGGGGGGGGAAGAGAGAGAGTAGAATTAGGTGGGGTGGAGATAAAAGGAAATGCTTTTGAAGTTGTTGAGAGTCGGTAGAACCTCCCTATTTTTGCCACAGTGTGGACGTACCACACAGTGTGGCGGAGTGAACACGCTGCTGCCTCACACTGCACTGCTTCTTGCCAGCTGAGGAATTAGCATTTAAATTGAACTGTGTTGGATGATGTTGACACAAGAACACTTTATTCGGTTACTGTTGAACACACACACACACCCTGGATCCACCAGCTCACCTTCCCTGCTCTGGTGTTCGGCAGTTATCACCCCAGTCCCTTTCACCGCGGTGATAGGACACCTTGATTACGACGGCGTTTAACTTCTGACCCGTCCCTTAAGGGTGTGGTCAAAGGTCAGGTCACCACGCCCGTACAAACCACCGAATGGCTCTGCTGGCATGACCAACGATACTAACAATGGTCGAAGAATTCACTCCCTCTTCCTGAAGAGGTTAAGGAAACTTGAGAATGACTGTCCTTGGCTCCCCTGATGCTAAGCGTAAATCCCAAACTAAAACAATGTATTAATTTCACCGGTACATTTGAAAAAGATGCACTCGTGATAACAGGGCTGAATCTCGCCCATTATCCAGATAACCAGAGATTGCTTGTCGTAAATAGGAGATGAGGGAGGGGAGGGGGGGGGAAGCATCCTACTTGTCAGACTCGTACAACGCCTTTGGTACTGTTCGCTACCCAGCGTCGCTACGCCGACGGACACCTGACGTGGTGGCAGGTCAGTAAGGTAGCATTTTGTGGAGTGAACACGCTTCGGGCCTCCTGCAGTATATGACACGTGTCATACAACTGGGACAACCTCTCTCTCTCTCTCTCTCTCTCTCTCTCCTGTACCAACATGTGACACGATCGACATCTTTGTCTCCCCGACTTCATGAAATGCATGCGATGTCGAAATCCGTAAAAGTTTCCCCGAGCGCTGGCACGATTTTCGAACAAAAGTTCGTGAGCGCGCAAGATGATATTCGTACGCTGTATGAATACATGAGCCACACAACCACAGAAATACTTTTCTTAGTGTATATCTAAGACACGAAAAAAAAAAAAAAGTAATACTGAAGGGGAAAAAAAAAAACTATGGAGACCTCTGGTATATGAGTGGGGACGTTCGTGAGAACTTAAAACGAACGTTATCTCTCAAAGTCTTCTCGCGTTCGTGGTCTGGACAACAACAACGACGACGACTTCTTAAAACCACGTTGAAAAACCCCATCAATCAACAGATAACACTAACCCCTTTATCGCGACGACTTTTTACCAACCAACCCGTTTACGCTAACTTAACCCTTTTGGGGGTTACACTGACTTCAGTCTTCTTACTCACTGGGGTTGGGTCACCGTCGCCAAGGAGTTCAAGAGTCATATATAGTGCAGTGTGAGCCCCAAGGGAACCCCTGCCGTGTATGATCTTAGAATTATCTTCAACGCCCTGAGGAAGGTGTCCATAATTCTCAATCGCTGGTCATAACGACTTTGGCGGTCTTAATGACCATGGCAGTTATATATATATGTAACGGGCTCATGCCCAAATAGCCAACCGACCATCACTGATTAATACTTCGTACTCAAACGTCTTTAGAAGTCGTCGTTCTCAGTATGTTAAGCCGTCGTCTTTGAGGTTAAACGTGATTCCCCGGACGAGAGGTTTTCGAAGCTGGGCACATGGTTAAGTGAACGTGCCAATCACTGGAACAATTGATACATAATTCACTGATACGTTATCAGGGCTGATAAGACACCTCCCAAAGCTAACGGTTTCAGATAAGGACCATTAGAATTCAAGTGGCAACAACTCTGTTAAGTAATTTCAACTGTATGACCATAAGAAACCAACAGGAAAGTCGGTAAATTTTTTTACAGTGTGTAATGTATCCCTGACGTCGGTAAACAGAAGGGAAGGTAGAAAAACGCTGTTGAGTAAATAAAACTTACCTCTTTTACGAACTCAAGGTTAGTTTGATTTTTACCTCAAGAGTAGGGAACTAATAGTGCACAATTACCTAACCTGTGATCGAAAAGTTGAGACTGGGCTACAGTGACGTCCTGACAATACAAGTTACTCGTAAGTGAAGTGATGGGAGAGAATTTCCCTCTACTTCACCGGAATTTTATACAATATATAACGTATGAGGTGAAGGGCTCAGTACAAGGAATAGGAGTTGTGGGTAATGGAGAATATACGGGACAGTTCCTTTGTGAGAAAATTCAACCACTGTAAATGAGGCTTGTGTGAGTATGAGTCATACAACAAAGGGGTGAATATATATACAACAGCACTGTTGCCATCACATGAGCCATCTAGGTGGTGCTCGAATTGTGGTATTAAGTTCTCCAGTGTGCTGGTTTATGGATGAGGCAACGCTCAACGGACACGTTCTCTAAAATACATATGTCACTGTGTCATTATCTGGTTCAGGACTTTATCAAACAGCAAGTGTGAGTGAAAGGCAACACCTATACTTTATTCCTTGTTAGTTTGATTAACTCCAAAAGGCAAGACAAACCTAACTGCAAAACAAATCTAAAAGGGAAAACAAATCTAAAAGGGATGACGAAACCAAAAGGTAAGACAAACCCAAAAGGCAAGACAAACCCAAAATGGAAGATAAACCCATAAGGCAAAACAAAGCCAAAAGGAAGATAAACCCAAGAGGCAAGACAAATCCAAAAGGCTATATAAACCCAAAAGGCAAGACATACTCAAGTGGCAAGATTAATCCAAAAGGCAAAACGAACCTAAAAGGCAAGATAAACCCAAAAGGCAAGATAAACCCAAGAGGCAAGACAAACCCAAGAGGCAAGACAAACCCAAAAGGCAAGACAAACCCAAAAGGTAAGACCAAACCTGTTAGTAGGAGTAATCATCTCGTGGGACGCGGATGACCTTTGTGGAGACCAGCTACATGACTAAGGCAAGACCTTTCTTCGTCAGGCTAAATATGTATGTGAAACAAAGGCTCGGGGTGTAATAGACTGTGACGAGGTTAGGACGGTTACGACCCTCAAGCACGAACGGTACAGTCCCTGGGTAAGGTTAGGCCTGGCCTTTGACCCGAATCTGAAACTCCAAGGATCGCATCGTCGTGCGCAAGAAGCGAGTAGGATGTGGATCCAGATGAAGACTATTTTCATGTCTAATGAAGCAAGTCTCTTCGACAAATGCCAACCTGGGGAAGGGACTAGAGCTATGTGTAAGACTAGTAAGATGGTGTCTGTGGGTGATGTGAGATCTATAACTGGAACAAGACCTCCGTGTTGAGGGACCCAAGTGAGGAGAAAAAGATTTGTAGCTAAGCCAAGACTGTAACCTGGAATTAAAGTAGCAAGTAATACCAAACGTGCGTATAAGATCAGCAAATATCATCTGTGACTCACATCAAGTTTCTAAGTCACGCCAGACCTGTGTAATACCAGATACGAACATTTGTGATGAATATGGCCGCACCTGAGGGTCTCGTTGGACATGTGGGAAACATCTGAGCTGCGGTTAAGACGCAGTTGTAAGTCCGCTTGGCTTTGTTGGTAATGACAAACCTCCTCACATTCAGGTGTTACCTCCCTCTTTCCCCAAGATCTTGGCTTGAGTTACAAGAACGATATGGTCCAAACACCAAAACATGAAAACTACTCTTACCTAGATTTCTTGAGGGGGGGGGAAGAAAAGTTTCAAATTACCACAGATGTAAAATCTATGGACAGGAAATGAGTTCTGAGATACATAATGGCTTTTAGACAAGACAAGTTATCTTCACGTAAGACTCATGCCCTACCCGAACATGAACCACTAACGCGAAGCATCTTTCACTCGTCACCCATTTCTGGTCCCGCCCATCATGGGATTATCCGCTCCTCTGGTATGTATGATATGGACTTACGCTCGTCTAAAATCCAGGTCTTACCTGTAAAATTCGTCTTATGCTTAAGTCCGCCTTTACACATAAAGTTTAGCTTTACTCATGTCTTGGCCTGACCCACCATTCACTGTGAAGGTTTGTACGTAGGTTCAGTGGTGTCCACTGGACTGGATTTACCCTTTAAGAAGACTAGGTGCGCGGTTAAAGAAGAGGCCTTTAACTCAGAGCACAAATATCATAAGACTTAATCTAAAGGTAAAGCAAGAGTTAAGAATAAGACAAAATTACAGGTAAGAGAAAAGATGAAGCAATTAGGCAAGACCAGATTCGAAGTGGAACCTGTCCAGGAGACCACACGAGGTCTGTTGAACCTGTGGGTAGGACCAGGAACCCAAGTATTGAGAAAAAATACGTTTAAGGTGAAAGTCGTGGATAGGACCAAATCTGTGGCCAGATGGACAGGACCAGATCCGTGGCTAGATGGACAGGACCAGACCTGTGGCTAGATGGACAGGACCAGACCTGTGGCTAGATGGATAAGACAAGACCTGCGGCTAAAGAGAAACCTGTAAATAATGCCACGTAAAGACAACCAAACCTTATCGACTGGCTATATCGAGCCCATAGGTTAGACTGCACACATATGCCTAAGACTCGAGCTGTGAGTAAGGCTGAGCTTTTGAGTAAAGCTGGATCTACGAGCCAGGCAGGACCTATGAATAAGTTCCTTTTGAATAAAACGAGCTTGAAGTCAAGACCGAATTTCTCGTCAAAAACTCATGTGGATGGGACCAGACCAGCGAGAGACGCCGAGAGCAGGTCAAGATCCATGCTGGGAGGGTGTCAAACCTGTAGCACACCAACCAGGATGGTATTTATAGTGAGTGGCCGCGAGTGGAAGATGCCCGGAAACGAAATACTAAATCACATTCTTGTGTATTCTGGCATTTTTCAGTGATCAGACTTTAAAAAGAAGAAGAAAAAAAAATCGGGTTGAAACTTTGAAAACCCTGAAGGACTCCTTCAAAACATAGATTCTGAGTTAAACTGTGACCCTGTCGAGAAAAAAATATATGCATGTAACACACGCCTTGGTCGACACCTCTGCCAGGGGGCGACAGCGACACAAACAAACCTTCTCTGACGCCAAGAACTTGTCCTCCCGTAACGACCGCCTCAACCAGAGATAGCCTTGCCTGGTCAGACGATATGTTTACACATGGAGAACGACGGCTCGTCCCTTGACTACGACCGACAGCACGACCCTCGGGTATGATAAAATCTACAACGTGGCCCTTAAGGGCCAAGTCAATTTTCACGCCCAAGGATCGTTTTGTCGTGCTCAAGGGTCGTCCAGTCGTGCTCAAGGGGGGGTCTGTATCGACGGTACTCCTTCTGCCTGTCTACCCTACTCGAGTTGCTGCCAGTCAGTTGGTCCGCCGTGACGTCATCCTGGCCCAGACGTCACTCGGCTAAGGGCAGCCAAGGACTTGTCTCAGATATGTAGAGGCTGTTTTAAAAGTTTTCGGATGGGTCTTTCTCCCACCAATAATCACAACATTCAGCTCTGACCTACAGTATACCTGAGCCACGATGTAAAGTCCCTTGGTGAACCAAACTTATAGCCTGTTTATCTATGATTCTCATTAAAGTATACTTCAAGGGCTTTTGGATGTTTTATTCGACTTTTAGTCAGGTGATAGAGAGAGATGTTCTTTTTTTAACCTGTTTTCGTATGTCATTAGGAGTCTTGCAGGTTCCAAAGGTACATAACTCGTGAGATGTCTTAAGAGAAAAAGAGATTTGAGAGAATCCACAGGCCCTTTGGGCTGAGGTGGTGCAACTAGTGTTGCCAGGCAGACTACAGCCATCACCAGGTTGGGGTTGGTCACTCTTACAGGTGTTGCCATGGGGGTCCCTGGCCAACATGTTCCTCCGGTTGATGAGATGCTGACGACGGAGGAATATGTACGGTGAAACCATTTTGATTTCATTTCTCTTGTAAGATGCTTCCCTTTTAATCTTTTTGTTCATCCTCAACTTCAACGTTAAGGAGCTACTGAGGATCTCTTCAGACTGCGATATATACCCCCAAGTGTGGAAACTCCACCGGGAGACGAATTGCCTGAAACTCCGAGTCTTGGTCCGGAAGGGTTTGGCGAACTGGTCTCAAAGAAGAGCAAAGGCGCTCACAAAGGGAGGGCCACATGACCGGGTTAGCCTGGAGTGTGGCGCTCTTCAGGACGCGGACTAGATGGGTAAAGCCTCACTTGAGATCCAAGAGGGAGAGATATATATGAAAGGAGGAGCAGAAGAAGTGGCTGGTCTTTTTGCTGTATATGGTCATGCTGTGGATGAGGGCTTGAAGAAGCTTTGCCCTGGCTTAACAACTTAGCTCTGGATTCTTCAAGCACCTGATCGTCACACTGGGTCAGAATCTACTGAGTAAAAGGCTCGTTGGACTGAATACGCATCAACTATTCCTTTACGACCTTCTCCACAAACAGAGAGACAGACGAGCAGCTGCCTTCTGCTGGTGTGAGAGTACCGACAGCTGACTCGCCAGTTGATGACGTTGTTGCATGTTTCTCAGATCAGGGAGGTGTTGTGATTCCGTTGAAAAATTGGAAAGGCTGCTGATACCCAAGGCTTCGGTGGGATCTTTATACATGAGGCCTGCTTTTCATAACGAGAGTAGCGCCCTCATGTAACTGGAACATCTGTCTGGTTACCCTAATGTGGAAAAGAAAATACGAAGATAGGACAGCTGCAAAATGCTGGGGGAATCACACTGCTCAGTGAGCCAAGCCGAGCCCTTGCTCGTCTGTTGATATACGCGCAGGATGCGGATCGTTGCAGCATCCTCAGCTGTCTGGACCCCATACTCAAATCAGCCACTGACCACGTCCTTCTGCTGTCTTGCTGGACGTTCTCGTGAGTCTTGAGACAAACAACTATCTCTGCGACCTCGACTCAACACTTGGTAGAGTATTATGAGAAATGATACCATTCCGCAGGATCCTGGAAGGACTTCATGATGTCAGAAATGTTGTCGCATGTGTAAAGTGTTTCCAGGAGTTACGGGATGTAACGTTTGAAAAAGGGACTCATGGTTTGAAAGCTGAGGCAAGGGCTGGCGTGATGTTGCTGACACACTGTAACGGTGGTGGGTCGGGTGTCGGAGCAGACTGATGCATCGGTCAGCAAGTCTAGCGTCAGCAACTCTAGATCTGCTGATAATGATAATTTCTGTCGAGTCACTGACGTTCCTGTTGTTCGGTCTTGAGCAAGACCTTGGCTGGCCAGAGTGATGGCTCGCCAGTTGTTGCAATTCTCTCGGTCTCCTTTCCTTTTCTACAAAGGGGTGATGAGGTGTCTTTTCCAGCCACGTGGGATGGTATCCACGCACCGAACAGCTGACAGAATCCCATGGAAACTTCGGACTACATGTTTCTTAGATTAAGACTAAAAATCCGAGACGAATCTGTCCGGTCTGTGCAGGCATTGTGCGAGAACTCAAAAAGTTTTGGACAATTACACCGGAGGTATTTTAGGCGTTGTCCGTCAGGCTTGGAGGTCAGCACACACCGCCTGAGTCTGGCTGACACCAGAAGTAGTACATGTTGTCCCCAAAGTGCTGACGTTCCCTGTCTTTCTTTATGGATGTCTGACGTGAACAGTGAGTGATGGTATAAGAACACGGTTGAAATTCTTACTGTACCTCATGTTTATGTTCGATCAGGTTTCATAACTTGAGTGACTTCACGCCTGACCAAATATTACTCTATGTCAGTTGTTCGGCCCTTTTGTGTGAGGTTCCCGGGAGATGGGGGGGAGGGTACCTATTTAGACAACTATACATGCACGACCTTGTCTTGCTACACGCAAACATCGACAAGCCGAAACAGTGGAAGAGGACGAGAAATGTCCTGGAGACTGGTAGTGCTGACTGTGAGCTCCCGCTTAACAAGGACGAGGATTAGCGAAACAAACTCAAAGGTGTTTGTGTGTCTGCAGTCGGAACATTGGAAGAGACATTATGAGTCCTGCCTCACTTAGTAGGGGTTGATCCAGCTCCAAAGGATTATACCTGACGAGGGAAAGTAACCAGGGACTACGCCTTAACTTGTGGGGATGTAGCAGACCCACCGCTCTTGTACCAGCAGACCTAGGAAAGAAAAGACTTTTTTTTTTATTTTACTTCTTGCTGAGACTCCTGGATATATATATATAGTCCTGATGTGCTTCAGTACATGTTACTGACGCACACTTCTATTCCTCACTTGATGTTTGTCATCAACGTCTCTGTCTGTCTTCAGGATGCTGGTGATATATCGGCCTCCTGACACAGGGCCGCCAACAACCCTTAGCCTGTCCATGGCAGCCTCGTTCGAGGGTCGGCTGGGACTCGTCCATCAGCCTCTGGGCTGGCGAAGAGGATTACAAGGCCCCCAGTCCTCCCTACTTTCTGCTGCTGCCAGTAAAGTTCAACCAGGACGGTTCAGGGAAGATTGTGTTGCTGATGAGTAACCCCAGACCTCTCTCTCTCTCTCCCTCTCTCTCCCTCTCTCTCTCTCGTGCGGTGAGCAGTAAGGGGAGACAAACAAGGCATGTAAGTGTGAGAGAGGTTAGTCCAAGAGAAAGTATGAAGAGTTTGAATTAAACAGTTTCGGGTCACTGAGGATCAGACAAGAGATGGAAAAAGATGATGTTTGGGTTGGTGGATGAACAGGGACCAACGGATGACAACAGAGCTCTAAAGGGATGGATGTTGAACGAAAACGGAAAGGGTTTACAGGAGATCTTTCACACAGTCCCATATCAATTGGTACCTGGAGAGAGCCCCTGGCATGATTCGGGGTTAATTATGAGAAGGATTATGTGGCAGGTGGGATTAGGGGTGAGAGAATGAAACGAGGTAACAGAATTATGAGGTGTCGGAAGAAAGACTGGATGATTTTCCTAAATGAACATGACAGTGAATGTGACGTGGGAAAAACGAGGTGACATTATCATGAGCGTGGACGAGTGGGCTGAAGACTTCCATTTTCGCCAACATACATTGATCTTGAACACTGCACGTTTCCGAAAACCAACCTTCCATCTGCCAGACCATACACTTCTCCACCTGTTCTGTCACCAACGGTGGATACGACACTCTCTATCATTTCACTCAGTGATTTACTGTTTTCATGTTTCATTGACCCCACAACCCTTGTTTCTCTGGAAAGGTCGGTACCCTCTTGTTTCCGTTACTTAACCCCACGAAAGCTGTCCTCCTTTCCCTGTCCTCTGTTTACATGTGTTTGTGATATGGGCACGTCCATTTGCTGATCTAACTCATGGACGAGTATTCATATAAAATCCTCCTGGACTTTTTCCTTTTTTCCTCTCTCTCTCTCTCTGACGTTTCTACTAGCTCTGTCTTCTTTCCTTTCCAATGGCTAAATTCCTTCTGATTTCTTTCGATCATTGACTTCGTTGACATGCTCTTTGGTTAAACATCTTAGTTCCCTGAATTTCTCTTCCACCTGATGACACTTTTCGTGATCTTGGATCTGAAGCTTCAGTGTTCCAGCTTTCATATCATCAATTTCTCGTAACATACGATCCTGTTTCTCTATTACTGATAAAAATATCCCCCCCCCTCCCCCCACCGATTTCTATGGTCCCAGCTGTTTCATCTTTGAATTCATCCGTGGTATGTTCTTCAAATGTAAAACCATCAATAGTTCCTTCATTCAGCATCCTTCCAGCAGAACAAGTTAGAACTGAACGGTCATTAGAATTTACCACGTCCCATTTTCTGTTTCGTCAATCTTAACCTACAGGGCTTTGGGAGTTGCACAAAAGGCTGTCTTCACTGATAAGATAAGTGATGAAAAACAAAGTTTCAATCTGACCCCGTTCATTTTCCCAAGGTCTTAGCAATTCATAGATAAGCTCAAGTACCATGAAACACGAACTTAATCAGATTTTTTTCCTTCATGTAAATAAGGCAGACAGTCTTAACAGTCAGGACAATTGCTAATTAATAAGAGAGAACAGTTTCCATTTACCTACAGTACTCTAATTTTCTCATAAACTTTTTTAATCTACTTAGTTATCTCAGCTTTTCATGCAATCTACAGTAAGCTTATGATTTTTTCTTAACATGACGACTAAGAATCTAAGCGTATTAAGCTTAAGCATCTCTTCAACCGTATGTAGGATGAAATCCCTCCTCAGCCTCACACTTAAGTGATCTTCCTGCACCCTGATTCGCTACACTGAAGTGTCTTAAGAACTCCTGCATCCAGCGGCCCCGGTCGTACCTCCTCCCTGCATCCCTTTCCTTCTAGCTGTGGTTGTAGTCCGTCTGTGCCTTCTGTAACCGATGAGAGGGCGTGTCTTGGGTGTTTCTCCCTCCCTCTCTTGTACGGCTGTTGAACTACCTTGTTGTGTGGTAAGGGGAGGGAGTTCTACAACCGCGGGGGCCCTAATCTCGTCCATACTACGGGCACGGAGTTCTACGCCCGTGTGGACCCATCCCTGGTTACGGCGAGGGAGTTCAACACTCATGTGTGTGTGTGTGTGTGTGTGCGTTAGTGTAAACAACCCGTCCCTTCCTCCCCCAGTTCCGCTGTGGGGAGAGACCATACAGTGAGAGGGCGAGGCGGTTGTGCGAGCGAAGAGATGGGGTTGAGAGTGTGTGTTGTGGGAAGAATGAGAGAGAGCTGCGCTCACCATGGTTCTTTAGAGCATATATGGCATGAGGAGCGAGGTGGGTGAGGACGCCTCCGTGGTCTAGGATGGGGCTGTACAAGGGAAGGAAGGAAGCGAGGGGCAACAGCGGCTGGTGAGGATGGGATGGTTGCTGAGAAGGATGTGCGGGGGAGGAGACAGCGAGTGTTGCCTTCAGCGGATGCGCTGACGGATGAACCACGCAGGACAGAGGTTGGGGTGTGTGTACTGAAGCGGTGTGTAACAAGAGGAATGTTGAACGCGGACGTTGAGGAACATCGGTGCAAGTACGTGCGACAAGAATGTCAGACTGGGAAAGATACGTATGGCTGGATGGTCAGGTGGCTGGAGTAGGTGGAAAAGTATCATTTAGAAAGTACATCTTGTGGTGGAGATGGCGGTGGTGGAGAGGAGCCCGAGGCATCAGAGGATGATATTCTGGAGGAGAGACATAATGTTGGGGATGTGAAGAAGGGAGGGAGGGAGGGAGGGGGGATGGGGCTATCACGGTAAAGGGGTAGGGAGGGTGTGGAGGAGAGGCAACCCATGGTTGGAAATCAAACAACCAGGACCTGATGTGTATCGCCTCATAGCAAAAGTCCTCCCCCCCCCCCCAACCTGACGCGGCCGCCCCATGTGTAGTAGACATGTCCCGAGTTTTCCTTCTGCTGTTGACGCAGATCTCTCTCTCTCTCTCTCTCTCTCTCTCTCTCTCTCTCTCTCGAGGTCACGAGACTGTGAAACCTCTTCCTCTTTTTATTTTTTTTCTTCCTCAGGTGGATGAGAGACTTATTTTGTTGTCCACTGTCTTGCTGCAGTTCCTGTTACCAAGCTTTCGTCCCATTTTACATAAGGAATTCTTGGGCTACCATATATACAACTCACCATCATATTCATTATCATTTATCACCATCATCATCATCATTACTATCGTTATCATCAATGATTTTCTGACGACTTGAACCGATGATACACGTCAAACAAACCCGCTATCATTTCTTCTACTCATTTTTTTTTTCCCGGTCACTCTCGAGAGCTGCAAAAAGTGAATGACTTGTGGGTTTAGAAGGGTGAAAGTACTGTATGTGACACAGCTTTAACGTGCTCTGTACGCCACTACAGTGGAACTGAAGGTTTACTACCACAAACTGTAGTATGTGTGTGCGTGTGTGTGTGTGTGTTACCGGACTCTGCCTGCTTGTGGTTGCACCGCGGGTTACCTTTGGCGAGGCCGCATCATCGTCAGTAGACAGAGACGTACAATCTTGAGGAGGAGAAACTCCTTCCCGCTCCAGAGTATTTCATCGTTTCCCTGCTCCTTATTGAAGTGCAGCCTTTGAATCTGGCGGGGCCCCATCAGTAGGGTCCTGGGATTATACGACTGGTTAGACAAATTTCCGGGTTCTACGAGTCAAGCTGTAAATTTGACGAGTTGTTTCAGCACCACGATTCCCCTACGGGAGAACCGAGTCTTGTGTGTCTCGGTAAATGTCTCTTTCTCTCTCTCTCTCTCTCTCATACACACACACACCAGAGACGCTGAGTCTTCGCAAATGGACTCCTGATGGGCAACGACCCATATACAGTATAAAGAAGGTTCTCAGTCCAACAGACGCCAGACCAGACGCTTGTGAAGACCAAGGCGTCTCTGTGGTCCGCTGTGGGCCCGGCAGGAGTGTGTGGCCCACTGTAGCTCAAGTGGGGGTGTGGCCCACTGTGGCTCAAGTGAGAGAGGGTGACCCACTGTCGCTCAGGTGGGAGTGTGGGCCACTTTGGTGCAGGTGGGTGTGTGGCCCACTGTCGCTCAGGTGGGAGTGTTGGGCCACTGTGGTGCAAGCGGGAGTGTGGGCCACTGTGGTGCGGGCGGGAGTGTGGCCCATTGTTGTTCGAAAGGGGACTGTGGCTCAAGTGGGTGTGGAGTGTCCCCGACCTGCGGCCACACGGTGCTTCAGAACCAGGCTGAGTGCCTGCTCCAGTCCATGCTTAACTCCCTCTCTCGCCTCCTTGGCTGTGTTACAGCAGACCTCGATGGCACGTGGGACGGCATGAGATGACGTTCCTCCAGCGTGGAAGACCATGACGCACCCGTTCCTACGTACGTGCACCTTCGCTAGCACAAGGGCCTCTCTCTCTCTCTCTCTCTCTCTCTCTCTCTCTCTCGAGTGTAGGAATAGTACTCTGAGCTTCGGAGTCAAGGGTCACCCCATCCGGCGGTTCTAATATTCCCTTTTCCAAGTCTTCTTGCCCTTCTAGAAACTGGCACGTCAGGGTGTCTGTCACCTTTCCACCTGAGACACGATAAGACCCACCGGGGGATTCAGACCTTGTGGGACGCTGAAGTTATGCAGCCTCAGGCACGAAGACATACACAGCTTTACCTGCTTGGTAAGCAATGCATATGTCGTTAACATGGATCTGGTCGATCGACACAGCTGTCAAGAGAAGCGCGCATCTGTGTCAAAAATACCCAGTCGTACTCCCTGCCTGGCCCACCGTCTGCCAAAAAGGTTGAAATAACTTGTATTTAGAATATCTACGTCCGTTACCAAATGCGCCTTGTCGCTCTCTGTTGACACTGGCTGCTGAGCCGTACATTCAGGGACGACCAGCAGCCTAACCCGATCACCTCGACGACACGACCCTTGAGCACGACTGTACGACCCTTAGGTATGAAGGGGTGACCTCTGAACATGAACCCTTGACGGTCGAGTCAAAGGCAATCATACCCAAGGTTCGCACATTCGTGCCTTTAGGGGTTGTACCGTCGTGATAGAGGAGTCAATTATTCAAACAAAAGTGTGACCTGTTCGTCTCCTGCAGGTGGAGTCGTCCAGCACAGCCAAGTGAAGGCCCATCGGGCCAGACAGGAACCCTACCAAGTCTCTACTTGTTTAGCACACGTCCCTGACCACAAGCTTACCGGCCGCTCCATATGCTCCAGACTGTACCTAACATGTATATCCTCTACCACGGAACTTGAGTTGAGAAAACATATGCAAGTGGACTGCCGATGCAGCAAAGGCAGCAGCAGCACAATCCGACGGCTGGAGCCGAATCCAGGACTGGAGACACCTCCAGATAAATGAACTAATCAGCCTTGCATTCAGAGCGTGGCGGTGCAACTGGGACGGTGACGCGGGAAATATTTTGTTTTCAGCTTGCACGTGACGAATAATAGAACCAAGAGAAGAGGTTTGCTCCGCTGTAGAACAGAACGAAAAGAAACGAAGTGTCTTGATGCAGCTGCTGCTGCAGGAGGAAAAGAAGGAGGAGGAGGAGGAGGAGGAGGAGAAGGAGAAGGGCAACTGAGCTAGTTTGGTAAGAGAGAAAAGCACAACTCTCCTCATTCGAGGATTTAACTTTTTCAGCACGAAGTCACGACCGTAAAGCACGATAGTGCGACCCTTGTTTGTGATGGCTTGGGCCTCTTTTTTTTTTTTCAACTAGCGAAAATGGGTGTCAGGCCATCATATCCGAGGGTCGTACTGCCGCGACCAGCATCAGATCCTGGAGGTCTCGGGTATGAGTAACGGGAGGAGGCCATCGCTTCGCCACAGCAGACAAACGACCATCGTGGGCTGGTGTCCGACCCATCCGTTCGTACGCGCATACTAAACGCACCTGACGACCCTCACAGACCGAGATGACATTGACGAACCGGTGGGAACAGAGGAGCACCTCAGTCGGCCGGAAGGAGGCGTGTTATGTCTTCACTCCTTACGTGAAGTCTTCGTCTCCTTCCTTGACGCTCCTGGTGGGGGAGAAGAGAAAACAGAAATAAGGTCTGAGTACTGCAAACTTTCTCCGTTCAGAGTTTGCTGTCACAGGTGACTGGACAATGGTTTATGATCCTCCTCGTTAGCAGATCGTCTTTCTGTCTGTCATCCACACGGTTATTCTCCCGTGAGAGGCATATCGTCCGTACCTATCGTTGCCAGGCTCCCCTCGGGTCCAACAATCCACTAAAATTGCAAAGACTTTAATACATTTCAATGCTGTTTACTCATAATGTGTTGACTTGTCTCTGCGACCTGGCAGACACCCCAGCCCATAGATCCTGCCCACCTGGTCCACTGCCAACATGAACCCAGCTGCCGCATGGCACCACCTCAAATCCTAACCACCTTTGGGTCTGTTTACCACGTCCGGTCTCGCGGACTGACCTTGCATTATCTCCGACTGTGATGCTACAGTTATCAAACTCTTGAACCAGATCACAGACTGCCCTCAAAAAGCATTCATTTCTTTCCTCTCGGACGTCCATCCTCAGGCGTGTCTTATCATCATGGTCACCGGCGCGTCTGAAATACATACATGTTACTGTATGCATTGAAAAGGGCGTAACAGACAGCGCAGTTGATAAGATAAAAGTATCTGTTAAATCAAGAGACTCGATAAAGAGCGCTGCATCCGTAATATAAGACAGACAGAGACGCATTTATGTAACATATACCTTCTGTATTAGTATGTCCTATATATATATATATATATATATATATATATATATTTTTTTTTTTCATACATATTCGCTGTTTCCCGTGTTAGCGAGGTAGCGTTAAGAACAGAGGATTGAGCCTTAGAGG
>JAYMFT010050998.1:0-15242 GCA_038088735.1 Panulirus argus
TCCCTTAATCCTCTCTTCACTTCCATACTTACACCTCTACCCTTCATTATTCTATTAAGGGACCCAATGACTCTTCTCTGCACTGCTCTTTCCCTTATCTCTCCTTCCATATCACCACACTTACCAAAGAAAGCTCCCAGATACTTAAATTCCCTCACTTCTTCCAGTCTTCCCCCCCCCTCATATCCACAGCACAACTTAGTACACTTCCTTCTCTAACTCTATATGGTTTTACAAAATCTATACTTTCACTCTGTTTCCTTTCAGACACTATTACTTTACTTTTACTTGCAATTACCTTCAATTTCCAACACTTACACACATCATAAACCACACTTACAACCTTCTGCAACCGCTCTTCACTCTCCATACACAACACAGTATTATCCGCAAACAGGCTTACCACCAGCCACCATATCTCACCACCACACTCCATCACTGCACCCCTTTTCCCCAGGTTTACTTTCATTTCTCTTATCACTCCATCCATATACATATTAAAAATCCACAGTGACATCACACAGCCCTGCCTCACACCTACATATATCCCAGAACTTTCGCTCAGCTCTCCATCCACTCTTACACACGCATTTGATCCTTTATAGAAGGCTTTTACACCATCCAACAGTTGTCCCCCTATACCATATATCCTTAACACATCCCACAAAATAATCCACTCAACTCTGTCATACACTTTCATCGGATTCATAAAAGCCATATACAACTTACCTTTCACTAAATACTTTTCCACGGTCATCTTTATTACAAAAATCTGATCCACACATCCCCTAACTTTCACTAATTCTGCATTCAATCACTTCCTTCACTCTGTCAATTAGTATTCTTGCATACACTTTTCATGGTATACTTAACAGACTTATGCCCCTATAATTGCTACATACATCCTTAGCACCTTTTCCTTTGACTAAAGAAGCAATAATAGCTTTTACCAAATCCTCAGGCACAACCTTCTGTTTCCATGCTAAATTACACATAAGATGCATCCACTCTATCATACTTTCTCCTCCATACTTCAGCATTTCAGCTGTAATCCCATCCACTCCAGGTGCCTTTCCTACCTTTAGCATCATTATTGCCCTTCTTACCTCCTTGCACTTGTATCCTCCTCCTTCTCTTCTCCATACCCATGCTTTTAACAACTGCTGCCTCCCATTGTACCACATTCATCACTTCTTCAAAATACTCTTTCCATCTTCCTTTCTCTTCCTCCTTTTGATTCAGCAATTCCCCTTCCTTACTTCTCATATCATTTCCACTCTTACATCCACCTCTTTCCTTTTTCACCTCCTTCTAGTATAGTTTCTTATTATCCATAAACTTTTCACTTAACTTTCTTCCAAAATCTTCATCTACTCTTTCTTTGCTTTCCTCTATCAGCTTTTGAATATTCCACTTACATATATTGTATTATTCCCTCCTCTTTTATTGAACTTCCACTGGTACATTCCTATTGAGCTATCTACCATATGCCTTTTTCTTCTCTTCCACAGCATTTCTAATCTCTTCTATCCACCATGCATTGCCCTTTTTATTCCTGTATCTCACTACCTTTTATCCAATACTGATTCTACAATCTTTACGAGTATCTCTCTAAACATTTTACACACCTCATTCTCACATGACTTCATTCCTACATTCACTGCACTTCCATCTAAGCTTTCAGCTACCTTCCTCTCATACTCCTTCCTGTATTTTTCTTGATTCATCTTCTCACTTTCAAACACTTTTACCTCTCTGTTCTTCCTTACACCATACCTCCACTTCTCCCTGATCTTCATCCTCACAAGAACTGCGAAATGGTCAGTCTCCAAATAATCCTCATATGACTCTAGCATCCACCACAGCCTTTCTCAGTCTTTCATCCACTGCCACATAGTCAATCAAATCCTTTTGCTCTTCTCTTCCATCATTCCTTGTCCATGTATATCTGTGAATCATTTTATGCTGAAAAAAGTTTGTTAGTATGTCTTGACCGTTCCATGAAGGGCATATAATGCTGCTCAATCTGAACATCTGTACATTGGTACAATATGTGCATAAATCCTGGACTTCAGTGTCAGGCCAGTAACTTAAATATAGAATTTCAATCCAACCTTGTGAAATTATTTGTTTTTATAGGTGTTCAACATTAGTAATGGAGGACACAAACTGAACGTCCACATGTACAGTCACAAACAAAGCCGCTGGATAAGCTTGGTCGAAGCAGTACCAACAGAGGGCTTAGTACTGCTTTTATCAGGAGCATACTAGAACTTCGAGGCTTCATCTCATGGAGATTAGGTATATTACATGGTGAAGAAAACCAAAATCATGAACAAAAATCCTGGGACATGGCAGAACATAGCTGTACAAACCTTCTGTCTCAACTAGCAGAGACAGAGGGATCTGTAAAGCTTCAGTCAGTCATGTACCTGGAGTTTGAGACTTGAGAAGTTTCACAGGGCTTTTGTTCATGACTAGACACCACCTCAATACATCTTTAGTTGATATATAAGTTAATGGGTTTCTTCGGGTATATAACCCAGATCCTTATCTTTTGTGCCTTAGCAAAGATATGTAAGGTTAAGGCTGTAAAGTCATTTGTAAATATTCACATATTTATAGAACTAAATGGAAACCATTTGTGTGTGGTTGCAGTGTTATGGACACTTCCTTATGTTTCTGTAGGTGTGCTGAAACTTTGTTTCCTTTGGTGCATTGAAAGTTTCTGTGGTCATGTTTGTATACTGAAACTTTTATGAGGGTGTAATAATGTGTATACCTGTAAGTGTACTGAAACTTTGCATATGCCTATGGGTGTATTGAACCTTTGTGTTTACCTGTAGTTGTACTGAAACTTGTATGATCAGGTGTACCTAAGCTTTGTATACCTCTTTGTGTACTGAAACTTTATGGATTCATACAGGTTTACTGCGAGTTCATATACATATAGTAACACCATATTTTCTAAAGGTGTACTGGAACTGTGTGTTTTTTGCAGGTATTCTGAAACCTGCATGTTTCCTGTACATGCATTGAAATATTTACTTCCCATTCCTGAATTGAAATGTGAAAATTTGTATCACTGATCACAAACTGAAACTATGTTTACTTTCAAGTGAAACATGAGTCATTGATGCTTTGTTGAAGGTGCACCGAACCTCTGGATAATCTGCATGAAACATTGATGCATTGATGAAGTTTTTTTATTGAATTTCTGAATATAGCCATATGAGTTGACAGTAACATGCTCTGTTCTTGCAGGTATGAGAATGGGGAGATGGAGCATTGCTTAGAGTTATGGAATAGGGATGGAAAGGGCCTCAAGTGGAATGACAGTCCCTGTTCCTTCGAAACATTTTTCATCTGTGAAGTGGAGTGAGTGTGAGGGTGAAATACAAGGAAGATTCTCTCTCTCTCTCTCTCTCTCTCTCTCTCTCTCTCTCTCTCTCTCTCTCTCTCTCTCTCTCTCTCTCTTTAAAAGATAGATATAGCAGAAACCCAGTAGCAATATATGTGAACCTGTGAACAAAAGCATAGTACAGAGGGTCCAATGATCCCTCCTTTGCAGAGCAACCTTGATGATATAAAGGATGCCTTCTACATCCTCACTAAACCAACCTCTGTGTGTTCATCATTAGAAGTTTCCAAAAAAAAATGTCCAAGGATATGGGGATACCTTTTCCTCCATCTCCCAAACAGTACGGTTGGTGTATGGCATTTCTTCAGGGAAAAATAATGGGCTGTTTCATTAGGTGGGAATGATATGTTTTTGGTCATCATGAGCTGAATGAAAAGTTCAAGTTTTTCACTGGTCAGAGGTGTGTATGAGGTCATCCTCATCACAGGTTTGAGTATGGTTGTCCACTTGGTGTGGATGAAGCCTTCCTCATCACAGGTGTAGGTGAGGTCATCCTCATCACAGCTTTGACTGAGGTCATTCCTCATCATGGTTATAGTTGTCACTTTCCTCTTTTTTCATCCACTGTGTTTTCTTATGATTGCCATCTTTCTTTCTTCCTTCCTGTCATTCCTATCATCCTTACCCTGTTTCATTATTTATCTTATTTTTATTATTCTTTCACTAAGTCATTGAGAATATTGCCCTTGTCTTCTCCCTGACAGAAAAAAATCTTAATCTGTTAAACAAAGGGAATATGTATGTATTTCCTTTCCATAATCAACAGTTTTGCTACATTTAAGATAATTTTCTTCTTAAGTCCTATCTCCCTTGGAGAGATAGAGTATTGTGTACATAAATTAATATTCTTTATAATGTGTTATCACTGAGTGGTTTGTTATGTATTTTACGTAAAGAAAAGAACGATATGTCACTGAACAAAATTAATAATGAAACAATAGCAAGCAATTCACATATGTATAGATATCTGTATCTCCAACTACACTTTTGTTATCATTTTATTACATCAGTGGATCTGGAAAGAAAAAAAAAAGACATTTAGGGGGATTGAAATTACTGTCGGGTATTTCAATAATGTGTTTATTATAATGTCTTCATACCAAAAAGAAATGGTGATATTGTTACAGCCAAATCATTGTTTATATTTTTAAATGAAACACACTTTCTCTTATATGACATTTTTAGTTTAATATTTATGTTTTAGTCTTGGATCACAATTTTTTTGTATGTTTACAGATAATTGTATATTTTGTGTATATGTCATTGGTATATGTATATATATATATGTATATGTTTGTCTATACTGCAAACGTAAGAGTGTATACATATTTGTATTTCTAGCCTAATATTAGCTTTTATTGCATATGTATTTGAGCAAGTCATGTATATTTGTTTATACATCTGCAAACATTTTTTTTTTTTTTTTCATTTCCCATTATTCAGCAACAAGTTGTTTCCACTTCAACTGCTGATCATAGCATCTGTCATTACCAAAACCAAAACATGGTTTTGGTTATATCACTGGCCCAACCAATCAAGCTTCACAATATGTATTTTCCATGCTTGTAAAATTTGCTATTCTTGAACCATTTTCTCTTATTCTGTTTTCTCAATGGAACCATTACCTATAAAAAAACTATTTTAGAATGTTTTTTGAGTTCTATATCCCATGAGCAACACATCTTAGTGTTTGAAGGGAGTGTCAAAATAAGATATACCAAGGAACTTCTCGATCATAGAAGAAAAAATTCCATCCGAATTTCATAACATTCTTTCCTTATGGACATGTACAAAAGAGATTAGTTATTGTGTATTTTTGCAACCTCTTGTAAATACCATAGCATTTTGTACTTGGTGAAATAAACTAACTCCTCATACAATTACTCATTCACTCGTATTTTTCCTTGAAAGAGAGAGCTTTAAAATTTTTTCTTTACGATGTTTGCCCACAAGTATACATGAGAGTCGGCCACAAGAGGTAGTTTGACTGTCAGTTTCAAAAAAGATTTCTCAATTTAGATCCCCAACACAAAGCCTTTTAGTTTAGTGGCTCCCACAGCACCAAATCTTACCCCCATATACATATCCCTACATAGGCAATTCCTGAAAAATGCAACAAGCTCCCGACAGAATATCTTTATCATACAAAGAAAAAATTTGCCAGAGAGTACCTTTTTACACCATAGAAAAAAAGTTCCTTTCACAATCGAAGTTTGTCTTTCCTCCACAGATTGCTCTTTAATGTTCAATGGATATAATGTATATAAAAGATTTGTTAAATGGCAGGGAATGAATTGTGGAATGGAAGAGTGGGTGAAATGTGATACTTTGAGGTGGTTTGGGCATATGGAAAGAATGCAAAACGGGGTTTTACAAGGAAAGTGTATAAGAGTGCGATTAAGGGGATTGCAAGAGGAAGAGCATCTGTGACATGGGGAAACAGAATGGAGGAATACTGAAGGGAGAAGAATGCATGGAATGGTGTAAGCAAGTGAGATATGTAGAGACAGGGATAAGTTGAGACACTCTTGCTGTAAGCACCACTTTGTTGGGGGTTCCTGGAGGGAATGGGCATCAGATATACAGATAGATAGATAATATATAAACCCTTTATTTCCTTATGCTTCAAAGTCCTTCCCACCATGTGAGGAAGTAAAGAACTTTGTATTCGAGGGGTTTTTAACTTCTAAAGGACCCTATCTGTACTTGGATGAGTTAGTGCAAGAACTGCATCCATCATTGTACAGGATGCCTCTTCCTGCCCTCATTTAAATTCAAAAGTGTGCTTTACCAGTATATAGAGGTGCTTTATGTCACATTCTAGTAGAATCAGTGTTGGGGAAAAACCCTTAGTGTCATTAACTCATATCATACAATATCTTAACCTGCAAGGACTTCAATCATACATGTATGGGTTGCTTTTTCCCAGCATCATTTACACTAAGTGGCACACTTAATCAGTAAGAAAAGATGCCTTATATCACAAGCAACTATAATTAGCACCAGGAAGAATCGTAGTAACTGTTTAACATACTTCATTACAAACTTGAGAAAAGTACGTCCTTGGTGTGTGTGTGTGCTTAGAATGCCCCATGGCAATAAGTAGCTAGTTAGCAATAGTCATTAGAGCACTAATCATGGAGAAAGTGATTCGGCGGATGTTTTACTGTTAGCACAGATTAAAGTCTTTTTCCATATCACTGATCCACTAGAGGTGACAGAGAAGAGACAAAAATGTATGTCAGAAAAAGTTAACAAATATGTGATAAACTAAGCATGCAACTTGTGGCAAATTTTAATGCCTTTACAGCAACAGATATGGAAAATTTACTATTTTTCTTTTTCTCTTTTACTTAGTGCTGTATTTCTTCTTTCCTGATAAGAATAGGATGTTATTTTTTGATAAGCCTCAGTAATGGGGACCCCTGTAAATGTTCAGGGTTTGATCCTTTAAGGATTATTGTCATCTTTGCACCAACAAATGAACTTTATTGTCTTTAGTCTCTTGAAGTAAGTTACCAGTTTAATTCCACATAGGTATTAACTGAAGATTATTGATGGATTTTCTTCTGCAGTGCTAAAGAATTGTTCAGTGAATGCAATAACAGTCACAAAACTTGATTTGAATCATTATATTTCACTGAACAATAGTAAAGCAATTAGAGTTATTTTATCAGGGAAAAGTGGGTATAATTAATGTAAAAATAGTACACATAAAACATGAAAAAAAATAGAAAAACCTTGCATAACCTCAGCTAGTTGCTGAAATGACAGTATATACCATCATTAAATTCATCTGCTGCTAGAGATTGTACAGCTGCTCATGTAATCTAGTTTGCTGACATCCATTGGCATCCTGGTGAAGCTTATCCATGGGTGTGATTGATGTATTTTAACTTTATTGCTAGGGAGGTTGGGTTAGGTTTTGTAAGCTTTGCTGATGTTTTTATGCTTATATTCCATATTTTAACACCATCTTTTCTTTTACACAAATGCCTTATTTGAATACTGTTCAAAGTAATTTATCAGTTTAGCTCTCCACTGAAACTAGCTTTGGAAAATGACTACTCATATTTCAAGTGCTGTATAGTTCGCTGTGATGACAGAAATACCTGTGGAGTATTATGTTTTATGACTGTGTGTATTTCCACCTGAGACGCGAAAAATCTGCACGTTATTTAAATCTGACCAGTCAGGTGGTGCATGTACTCTTTGTGGTATATGGGTCTTACAAGTCTGAGTACTAATTGAGTCTAGTATATTAACATGTATATCAACTAAATTACTTAATATTTAGAGAAATATTGACTGCTAAAGAGGTTTGGTGAGGTTTCCATAGGTTCTGTAGATTTTCTACTTTTATTTATCCCTTATTTTTCCAGATAGATAATGCTCTGCTAGTACTTTTTAATGACAACGAAAACTGTAAAGCACCTAAAACATAAGTACCTGTATTCCAAATCCCATTTCAATATGGAGTTAAACTGATATATTAACTCGTTCATTTGAAATACAATACACAAAATCATTCTCTGCCACTTGTATTACACCCTGTGTTATTGTTGCAATACAAAATACTCAATACTCAATGCTCATAGCCATGAATAGATATATTAATTCATCTCTCCTAACACTTTTTTTATTTTCTACCATGAATAGCGATGCAGAGCTAAATTATTAAATTACCGCCAAAATTTACATGAATTAACAACATTAAACTTCAAGACACTAATTACAATATGTCTTAATGGTCTGGAACCATTCCAGTACGGTGCAGTATGGAAAAATATAATTTTTTCTTCACATGTGAATAATTTTTTGACAAATTTATGCAGAAGTAGGTTACCAAACAAGGAATAACCATACAACATGGATATACAAATTTCATCAGGTGAGCTTGTGCTCATCAGTATGTTTCAACGGGATCCAGGGGTACAAGGTTTGTTTCGGGCCCCCTTCCTTCCCCTTTCCATTAGTCATCCTGTTTTTAATCACTACGGTTTTATGCAATGAGTGTAAGGCCACAAAGGGTTTGGAAAAGACAGAGGGGTGGAATGGAGCACTCTGTTGATTTTCTGCATTTTCTGAGATCTCAGAAAATTCCAGGGCCCGGGTACGATGTACCCCCTGAATCCCCCTCTCTAAGGCCCTGAGTCGGGATCCATTTCATGTCAGGTAAGGGTTAAGCTTTAATTAAACTGAACATAGTTAATCTTATTAGTTAGTCTTAAATAATTGGTCCCCGCAGCTTTGAAAAGGAAATGGCACCGACCAACAACTTCTGTCAACTCGATTTGGCGAACACTAATACCTTTACCTGGTTGACTGTTGTGTCTAGCTACATCTGCATATCATTTGTGTGTGTGTGTGTGTGTGTGTGACTAATGATAGAAGAAATGAAATTTACATCTTACAATTTCGCGACACATCACAGCAAATTGATTCTGCATGTGGGTTTCTTTGAATCTTATGACACATGCATGTTATATTAGGTCAATTCATTGCCTGGCTTCATTGTCTGTGAGCTGTACCTTTTGTAGGAGTGAATACTAATAAAGTTTTATTCTTATACATACATGTGTGTGTGTGTGTGTGTGTGTGTGTGTACGTGTGCCCGTCCGAGGTTACTTTTTTGTGTGCTTCATACTCGTTCTTGGAGCGTTAGTGCAAAAAGATTATTAAGGACACAAAGAGTCCTCATCAGGAACCAATGGACAGATAATCATTACGTGTTATAATAAAACTGATTTATTACATTTGTTTAAAGTTTTTTTAAATAGTAAGTTTAGCGAGTAGATGCGAAGAGTGGATACAAATTTTAGAATTTCAGGTATTTAGCTATTAACAATGACCTGTACTGTCTGTTTCGACCAATCCACAGACGGTTGAATTTTGATGAGATCATATGATGTGATAAAAAAAAATCATTATGACTTAATAAGACGTGAAATAGGATTTGGAGGATAAGACAAAGAGTCGGTGCTAAATCAGTTGTGCTCCTCAATAAAAGGAAATAAAGCTTAAAATACTTGCTGAAAAATGTACATGGTACATACAAATGACTGATTTGCACAACAGCAAAAAAAAAAGAAAACACCAAGGTGTGGAATTGTACAGAATTCTAGGTAATTGGAGTGAAAATGAATGTAGTCTATTTCCTCTACTTAAGTAGCTTAAAAAAGATTTGATGGTCTTCTTAAAACAAAACTTTCTGTAATTGTGTGAGCACCAAGTAGATTATTCCATTCAGCAATATACGATACTGAAAAATAAACATGAAACGTAACATAAGCTTAAGAAAGTCGAATTCCAATAAAATAGCAACCTTTTTCTCCTAGAATATCTGAGATGAGCTATTAACCTTTAAAGGTGAACTTTTATAATTGTATGATCATCTTGAGGTAGATAATTCCGTTTTATACTTTTTATTTTTTTCCTAGTTATACAGCGGCTTAGTTAGGGCATAGAGTAACGTACGTGCATAAAGATCTTTCTGTGATTGATTCCGGTGATTCTACTCTAAAAGTATCACGGAGATCATTTACCTTTCACAGATATCTATACCCACATATCTTTGTAAAGTAAAACTCTATCGTACGAGGTGAGTTTTTGAATGTACGTCAGTTGGAAGAAATATAATCATTTTAGGGTTTGGGTACGATAGTCCATATCAGACCTGTCAACACCAGTGCTAAAGAGTGTAAACACGTGGTACAGATAAGACAAGACACCTCCTTCATTGAATAATTGACAGAGATAATTGTCCTGCATATTACTCCATTACTAGAAAAGCCATACGGTAAGGAAATCTCCTTGAATATTTCAGAGATGCATGAGCATGTTCTTGTAGACTTGGTGAGATGTGGTGCTATTTTCAGGAATGGATGTGTTTTTGTTATTGTTAGGTTTTAAGGAGGGAATGCTGTTGGTAGGACAGCTGTCATTAGTGTTAGTTTTGATTCAGCTGTTGCTGGTGGCGTTGTTTAAACAAATAACTTTGTTCTTGTTACCAAGAAATTATATTGTTTTAATTGTTACCAAACACTATTATTATTTCTGTTGTTAATATTAACTGCTCTCGGTCTCGTGCATAGTTTTTTTCTCTTTTCTTGCTGTGTCACTGATTCTATAGGCCTAAAGCCCATGTAACTAAACGTCCAACCATCTTGAAGTAACTTAAAACACCTTTAAATGTCAAACTTTATTAAATGTAAACTCAGTAAATTTCTTATTGTTAGAATACTAACCAGTACTTGAGCTAGTCATTTAAGGGGACAGATTCATCCCAGTGAGCATGACCGTGTGAACTTATTTCTCTGTAACTGCGATAAAAGAAATTCATTGTCAACTCTGGAGATTTCAACCTTTTTGTTTTTTGGTAATCAATGTCACTATCATCAGCTGTATCTTCTGATGTACTGGTGCTAAGGCAGTCTATGCAAGATCATACAAATTGCACTGCAAACCAGATGAGTAGGTCGTTTTGATACCTGCTTTCCCTACACTTTGAAGCTTTGGAACTCTCTACCTTCCCATGTCTCTCTCAATAACAATGACCTTGCACATTTCAAAAGACAGGTTTTTCACTTTCTCAAAAATTCGTAAATACTTTCCCTTGTCTTTTCTTTTCCCGTTTCATAATTCTTTCTATATTTCAATTAAGGCCCGGCCTTGATGTGGACTTTTGTCCGTGACTGGAGCCTTCAACATAAAAATAGACGGGGACATATTGGCATAGCACATGGCAGTTTCCATCACAGCAGTAGTGTAACAACATATCTCTCATACTTGTCGGGTTTCAGTGTTCGGTCCTCTCCACGAGGTACATACATACTGGAAAGAAGTTCTCCCGACTTCGCTTCCGTTAGGTTAATCCCAGTGTTCATTGCAGATTTCTGCAAACTGTTTAAAAAAAAAAAATCTTTTATCGTCTTGATGTCTTTGCTTGGGACTTATAAACCAGTTCCACTCTTTTCCTTACGACGTTTATCATATGTTTCCACAACCACGTTGATGTTATCTAGAACCACTTCGTTTCTATCAGGATTAAGATTAACCAGTGCAGCATAACACAGTATACCCTATTCTGTCAATGTTTATTGAATTGTATCACAAACGCCATGTTCGGCAAGGAAATCCTGATTTTGAACATTTAAAAAAGATTCAAAGATACCAATTACGTCATAACTTTCTTCCAATATTATTATCCACAACTCTGAATAAAATGGTTAATATAATTCGCGCATATACATAAAAAAATTGTATTGAATGATCTATACGCGAGAAGAATTTCACGCTAAGTATTCGCCGTTACAAATAGTAAGTTCTTTCCCCATAAAACGTATGAACAGACTCACACGCGGGCAGCACCTAAACCATTCATGGGTAGGACATCCTCCATAAACATATCAACCTGCATGTGGAAATGCTGCCGTATGTTTGCGAACTTACTCCATCCTGCCACTAAAGGTTGACGAAGCCGTTATTAAGAGAGCGCGCCATGTTGAAGCAGACGTTACTGCTACTGATTCTTGGGAGTAATCATGTTACTGAAATTTAATTACTTTTTGCTCTTCAGTGGTCGACGAACAATATAATTCTCCAGAACCTCCTTCAGTTTTTACTTGTCTGTGTCGTTGTTGCCTACACGACAACTACAAGAATATTATTGTTGGCATCACAGACGTCTTCGACTGCATGAACTTCGTAAATAATTAGGTTGTTGTGATATTGTGAACATATTCTTGTCATATTTAGAACAAACTCGCATACAAGCGCCGCTAGCCCCGCCATTTTGGCGAAATCTGGTCGTAAGTGTCCACAGGTATGTAGACAGGCACCGACAGGGCCCCTGAGAGGAATTTTATCATGGGGTACAAAGTTTCTTTCGGGCCCCCTTCCTTCCCTTGTCAATTAGTCATCCTGTTTTTATGCACTACGGTTTTATGCAATGAGTTGTAAGACCAAAAAGGGTACGGGAGATGAGAGAGTGAGGGGTGGAATGGAGTGCTCTGTTGATTTTCTGTGTTTCCTGAGATCCCAGGAAATTCCCGGGCCCCCTTTTGGACCCCCGGGCCCGTGTATGATGTAACCCCTGCACCTCCTCTCAGAGGCCCTGGGTACCGAAGACCTTATCTCATTTAATTCTGTAGCGCCCGACCAGTTGAATGAGGTAGTTATACAGTAAATACGACAGACCTGTGATTTTCGAGTCAAGTATTCATACATATAACATCGAACCTATCTCGTGGCTTGTCATAGATACTGAAATGCTTCTTTTTATTTTAACTTCCCTGTAATCACTGGAAGATAAATCACTGGATCGAACGCAGTTTGTTAATGTAAACAGTATTCGGCGAGGTGATAGAAGCAGCTCTGGACACTGCCGAAGCATCGTCCAAAACGACCACTCATAACACTTAACCTGGGTGAAGCAGTTGATCCGAAGCCTCATTCGATTACCGGATGGTTCATGCTATGAAAATGAGATACATGAGCATCATATTATTAAGCATGAGGTTCATAACGCCAGACTCCCAGTACAACGTGCGACCATTTGGTACTATGACTCCCAAGATAAGATAATATATAACCATGTACATCTTATAAACTGTCCCAGGCTAACTTCCAAACTTGACCCCCTTGCCCTACGCCGCAAAGTTGGTTCACTTTCCCTCTTCTATAGGTATTACTTTGGTTTTTGCTCCCGAAAGCTTGTTGCTTGTGCCCCCACCACTAGCTAGACCACGCAATTCTCGGCAAGCTGCTGCGTCACATGATTATGGTGTGGCCATCGGCAACCCAAGGGTGGGCCGTTTTGGTAACTGCTTCTTTCCCTACACGTCGAAGCTTTGGAACTCTCTACCTTCTCATGTCTTTCCTAATAACTATGACCTGGCTCATTTCAAGAGAGGTCCTTTACTTTCTCAAAAATTCGTAAATCCTTTCCCTTGTCTTTCTTTTTCCGTTTCATATTTCTCTCTGTATTTCAGTTGAGGCCCGGCCTTGATGTGGACTTTTGTCCGTAGCTGGAGCCTTCAACAAAAAAGAAAATATAACACGTCCATCTCCTTTGTCATCCGTCCGTCTATCCATTCGTACATCTGTAAGAATATAGTAACTGTAGCAGGATGCACAATAGCCATGTTCCAATATTCATTTTCTAAACTCCTGTTGGTACGAAAGACATATGAGTTAAAAGCCTGTTTCTCGGTTAAGTAGATACGAGAAATTTACACCTTAATTGCGTTCGCACGCCGGCTCCGGGTTTGAAATGTATTGTATATTGAAGTTTATAACCGCTTTACTTACTCGGGCAAATTAGCATTGGCGTAGTGCAAATATTAGAGGAAAGTTGTTTACACTGAAGTAAGAAGGGTGAGTAACATTTGGTCAGCTCGGCCGCCATTGTTGTTGCCATAACAAAGGATTGAAAACAAATGAAAGTCGGGGAGAAAGTTACCCCCCCCCCCCCACCGCACGCGCGCGCGCGCCTGCACACCCGCTCTAGGGATGTGGTTCGATTAGTTCTCTCATCATGACAATTACAAGGGTCATTAACAAACCCTCGAGTCGGGAATTGTGTGGCAGTCAGTAATCACAGTAATCAAGCATAAAGCTTTTTATAAGAAATGATGAATGGCTTCAGAAGAAAACGGATTTTGATGTCAGGTTTTCGCTTGGTGTAAGGTACAGTTCCCGATGTCGTATTATGAACTTCTTCGATGATGTCAGTTGATGGCATCCGTCGTTTGCATGATGATGTCAGTCACCTGACGCTTGCATGATGTTGTCAGTAACCTCACGCTTGCATGATGTCAGTCACCTGACTCTTGTATAATGATGTCACCATATGTTTCATTAATGTCTTCTGACGCTTGCATGACGTCACCTAATCGTATGATGTCCCTGTCACTTGACGCTTGCTTAATATCCTTGATAACTGCGGAAGCGTCTTGCGTTGATGTCACCTCCCTCGTGCATGACGATGTCACCTGTATAGCTGCAGGTGGCGCCAGCATGACGTCAGACGTAACCAACATCTTCAGCGTAAAAAATTTCGAAGTGGAATATGATTCTAATCACATATTCATACACGAATGCATACATACACGCATGTAGACAAACAGATGTGTGTGTAAACGTTACATACATGGTAGATACGAACACATACACACACACACACACAATCAGTATTTGATTCCCCAACCCTCCCATACCTTACGGAAAAATCGCTGAAACATCCTCCATCCCTTATAAAATACTTCTTTAAACCACTGGAACATAAATAAATGTACACTGAGTAAACATGACACTGACACATACCCTGTTCCAGTGGAAGGTAAAAGTGTTGCCAACGCCCGCAGCCTCAGATGGCTAGCTTAGAGCGTTACCAACGTCGGTCTGTCGCCACTCTCCCCGGACCACATATCACAGAGCTCGTAAATAATGGACTCTCACATACCTCCTCGTGCGAGTAACATTTCATCTCGTCCCAAGGAAGAATCTTCCTTTCACTCCAGCCTCCTGAAGGAGGTGCTCCTGGTGCCTGAGGGAGGTGCTCCTGGTGCCTGAGGGAGGTGCTCCTGGTGCCTGAAGGAGGCGTTGGTCGGAGGAGGAAATTCCTAGCAGAGATACGTTTCAGTTTGTAGTTCTCGACGATCTCCATTTTCTTTATTACCAGCATCAGAGATATTTGTTGGATTTGCATTTTTTGAATTCTGAGGTTTTGTCAGTGTTAAGTTAGTAATGCTGAATATATATATATATATATATATATATATATATATATATATATATATATATATATATATATATATAT
>JAYMFT010051009.1:0-15242 GCA_038088735.1 Panulirus argus
TATCTAGTTTAGTGCTTGAGGAAAAGATAAAGAATTTTTAGATAAACAATGTTTTTTCACCTCCACTTTAAAACAGTAGAGAAATCTCACAGGAGTACAGGAGTAATGCGAATATAATTAGGAACAAAAGATTTACTCACAGATTCATTTACGTTATAATTTACTTTAAGTAATAGAATCAGATCCCTAGATTGCAGCGGGTAATCCAAAATGCGGCCCACTTTCTTTACCTCCTGATGAAAATGGCTTTTTCTCGCTGTGACTCCGGCAAAACAAGTGTTCGTCGGCCTAGTGATGGGAACACTTAGCTCGTTTTTTTTTTTTCTTCTTCTTCTTCACTGTTGAATGAAAATGGATTGCCTTTTTTTGTGTGTGTGTCACGTTTTTAAATCTCTTCTTCTCTCTCCCTCTCACTCACCTTCATCTCTACCCTTCTCTTCTCCTCCCCCACCACTTCTTTCCCTTCCTGGGCCAGAGCTTCGGCAAAACAAGTGCTGAGAGGGTCCTTCATAGCCAGCGGACCCTTTCCTTATCTCATCCCGCGAGAGGAAAAGAGCATTTCCGGCGTATGACTCCCATAACACCAGCGATGCGAGTGCTTCACCGACGGGAATTTTGCTTATCGTATTTCCCTGATGAGAATGGTTTGTTTCTCTCTCGTATCACTCCGCCGAAAACAAGGGCTGTGATACCTTGTAATGCGTAAAATAACATCCCTAGTCTCAGGCTTAGTCCTCCCATACTCCTCCCTGTTATGATTCAAGGCAAAAGAAAAGAAAAAAGTGCCGAGGTGGGACTGGCTTCTCTCCTGTGGGACTCGAAGGAAAAAATAATGGCTGTGTTACCCTGTAAAGCTGCAGATATATCTCCGTCTTTAGGTTTAGTCTATGTAGGTTAACATTACTCTTACTCGTTTTAATCCAGGGCAAAACAGGTGTCGCAGTAGGTGTTGGCAAGCACTGTTGTTCTCGTCCTTTCACTGGGATACGAACTTAATTCATTTCCTTGGCAGTTATTTTCCTCGTTTGTCTTTGAAATGGAAAATCGAACAGAAGTGTGACGACTGAAAGGTAAGTCTTTTTTTATGTGACTGCAAGAACTGCCATATCTTCTTGACAGAACATGAGGATACACCATCCAATTCATCTTAAAGTAATCAGGGTCATTACTTCCATTATCATACAGATAGGGTCAACATGCAGTGCTCCGTATTTTAATTCTTGTGTTACAGAAAATGGTCGTACACTTTGAACGAAAATTATTGTGATGTTCACGACTTCTATGATAAAGTCCCTCATATGTTATAACTTACCTGTCTCTATTTATCAGTGAAAATGGCTCCTTGGCATTATATTTCCAATACATATATTTACGAAAAGAATGTATGAGAAGTCCATAGCTGCCAGGAATACTGCTCAGTTACCTTTTTAGATAATGAAAGGAGAGCTGATCTCATATCCTAGATCAAATGGATTTTAACCAAGAAATAACTTGGAGAAAAACGAACGCCTCGATGTTAACTGTGCAGACATATACTACCTCTCTCCTGAAATATGTAAGGAGCTGTGTGTTTCTCTCTCTCTTCGTAAGTCAAAAGACGAAAGGTTGGTATAACTCGAGGAACACTGTTGCCATCTTCTTGCTTTGGATACATGATGTCTTTCTTGTCCAAAGTGAGACCCAAGTTAGCGGTTTCTAATACGCCTCCTGCCAAAGGAGGAAGTGTTATATGCAATAGCGCAACGAACACATCACCTATTTGTGTCAGGACAAAGGGTGAGACTTCCTGCATCTTATGTCATCAGTTCGAGAGGTATAGAGGCTGGTCTTCTTCCTCCCTTGACCTAGAGCGAAGTCTCTTTCTTCGTCTCTGTGCCGTCGGAAAATGAGCTAGACACTCCTTTGCAACGAACACCTCACTTATTTGTCCTCTTTAAGAAGCACGCTCTCTGTATCTCACTTTTTCGGTCAAGAGACGGTACACTCCTTTATGATCCCAGCAAGACCAGGGTTGCGAGACAGCCTCGAATAAGACAGCGTTATCTCTCCTTTTCCCCGAGAAGGGTGAGGAACGAGTAATATATCTCACTCTGTAGATCACAAGGGTTTATGTCCTGTAAAACTCCCAAGGAAATGCACGAGGGAGAATGTGCGTCTTGGCAGCGTTAGTGCAACTCTCTCTCTCACAGTCATAGAGAATTTTCCATGTCTTATCCATTTGAGTGTAAGAGTAAGCCTGTAGACCGATCATTAAAGAAAGAAAGAGAATCTCAAAAGTCCTCGTTGTTAATAAATATCGCCCCCCCCCCCCCTTCTGCTTTACAGCGTAAGGAGTTTTCTGACTCATTTATCGGATCCAAAGAGAGCAGCTCTGAAGTAAGACGCCAGCAAAAACGAGCGCTGGAATGTGGTCGCTGCCTACGAATACATGTCGACTGTTCTTAAAGATGAGAGACGCCTCTAGGCCCCATCCCTGTGTTGTTGTCTGGCACGCGGGGCAAACTCGTGTGATGGTTTCTCCCAGGATGTGTGTGGTGGAATGTTAGGAACGGTGAGGTGATTTTAAGGATTGATGTAAGTGATGACATGAGAGATTGGACAGGGTGATGAAATGAATTATGATGTGAGATGATAGATATCACTCTTCTAAGGATGAGGTGAGGATGAGATGAGTGAAAGGACGCTTATGAGGATCGCAGAATGGATATCTGAAAGGAACGTATGTACGAATGAAAGGAATATTATGAACAAATGAGATAAAAAGACAGTAATACCGTGAGAGGTTATGAGAAATAAAGGAGTGGTGAATGAGGGGAAGTTCTGAGAAGTGAATGAGTGAGTATTATGAGAAGTAAGGGAGCACCGAATGATGGACAGTTATAGGAAGATAGGGAGCAGGAAATGAGGGAAGAAAGAATTTTGAAGATTTAAAGAAATAATGAGTAAGATAGGGCAGGATCATGAGATTTGAATCAGTAATGAGAATGAACCGAGGGCTATGAGGGTTGAAAGTATGATAAATGAGGCAAGGGAGAATCCAGATGAGCGATGGAATGATGAGATGATGGAAAGAATAATTATTAGGTAAGGGGAACTGATGAGTTAGGGAAGGGACGTTTATGAAATGAGGGAATAATGAGTAAGTGAGGAGACGATTACGACAGGTGAGGAAATTATGAGTTAGAGGAAAGAAGGTGTGTGAGGAACGAGGAAATTAAGAGAGGCAGGTAAGAAAATGAGAGCATGTTTCGTAGCTGAAAGAGAAGTATGTGTGAATAAAAAAAGTCTGGACAACTGAAGGCTAAGAAGGGTAATAGCCAAAGCAACTCCAGAAAGTGTCTTACGAAAATAATTCAAGTGACTGGGATAACAGCAAAAAGACACGAAACTGGGAAGTCGGTACAGAGAGAGAAAGAAAGAGTTGTAGTAGTAGTTTGTAGCAGTAGTAATGTCGTGATAGTAGTTGTAGTAGGTGGTAGGAAATAGTCCCAAGGGAGTAATAGTATAATAAGAAAATGGTAAAAAAAAAGAAAGAAATGAGAACTGAAGCGAGGTGGGCCTTCAAGACGTGACCAGTTATGTTGCTGTTCTGTGGCTTGAGGCGAACAGCCCAGAAAATATTGCGAAAACAGGCTATTTCGCGGCCCCTCGTGGGACCGTTCAGGTGTAAATAGCAAGGTGAAAAGGAGGAAAAGAAAAACCAAGAAGATGAGAATGGAAGAAGCTGAAGAAGAACACGGAAGAGGAAGGAGAGGAGGAGGAGGAGGAGGAAGAAGGCGGAGAAGAAGAAGAATAAGAAGACAGAATATGCAATAGATGAATAAGTAAATGGAAGTAAGAAAGAAAAAACAGAAGATGAGAGAGAAATAGTAAGATCCATTTTTGTTTCCCGACTAGACGAAGGAGAAGCAGAAATATGTTTACTTTTCTGTTTCCCTTGTATGATAGGTTCGCTCCTTTGAGCCTTTGGATGATAGAGTGAACAGCTCTGAGTATACCTCCCTGATTTACACCTTGCCAACTCCACCTCGCACTTGGGGTCGAAAATGTATTCTGATTTTGTGAGAGCACTGGGCTATACTTTCTGTGCCATAGTGGAAAACCGAAAAATGTGTAAAAGAAATATTGTACCTTGTGGACGTAGTATGCAGATGTTTAACATGACCTGAGAGAGAGGGAGAGAAAATGAATGAGTGAAATAAATATACAAAGAGACCATAAACAGTATGATGAGATTTAGATTTGCGTAGAATAATTGATAAACTTACACGTCAAGGCAAACGTTAGCATGACGTATATACTGCCGAAAATAACAAAAGACACCTGAAAGAATTTTATGGCTATGTTTGAAGCAAGAGAGTCATTACATAGTCAATTAGTTCAATTAATTACGAAAACAATGACTTGATTCAAGACAGTGAAGCCTTGACAAAGACCTTGAATGATCATTTTTCATTCATATTTACCCCTGAAGACGCAGCTTATATCGCAGATACGATCCCATTGCATGCAGAGGAGAACATTTGCCAACATACTGACATACACATTCAAGCCATACTGTCAGCATTAAAGGGAATGAAAGATAAAGAACTGTAGTTTCTGATAAGTTTAATACGAGAACACTATAAAGAAGTTGAAGAAGATGAGACGATTAAGTCCTTGGCTGCTCTTTTCAGCAAGTCATTTGCTTCCTGGAAAGTTGCTCAAGATTAGAAGTTGGCCATTGTGACACTGATTCGCAAAAGGTGATTAAGTTCCTGCCCGGAAATTACCCTCCCATTAGCTTGACGTCCACAGTTGGTAAACTTATGAAAGCTATCGTCGAAACAAGATTGTAAATCATACAGCGTTTTACCATATCATAAACAATTTCTCATCACTGCTTTCGACGAAATCGTTCATGTTTGACATTTGCTTGTTTACTTTATGGCATAATAACCATGTCTTACGAAAGTAGATACTTGATTTCATGTAATTAGATTTCCAGCAAATGTTCGATAAAGTACTATATCAAAGATTACTAACAAAAGTTGTCACATGATATAGATGGGCTTTGCAGAAGATTGGTTGACTGGCGATATGAGAATAGTAGTAAGTGACGGTCAAGCTTCAGGATGATTGGACTTTACAAGTGGTGTGCCGCAGGGTTGTCTTGGGACAAGTCCTATTTTTTTTGTGTATGTCAGTGATAATGATGATGGGTTAAGTTGTAAGATATCAAGGTTTGCAGTACATTTTCTTCAACAAGATTGTTTACATATGAAATAACTCACCAGTTAGAGTGGTTATAAGTAACACAATAGGTATGTTTAAGAACAAATATTACAACCGTTCCCCTTCATGTTCAAGACTGACATAATTTGCGCTTCCTTAGTTAAATAGAAAGTTTTACAGGTACTTCCCCTTAAAATCTGTTTATACCCTTACCACATTAATCTCAATGTTTCTGAATTCTATCAGTATCATAAACAGTCCCGAAAGGTTCCATTGTTCTGTTGCTAGTGTTTATAATCCTTTGTAAACCTTCAGCTAGGTTAGGTCTGATTCTTTTCTCGGTTGCATTTCTTCAGAATACGTAGACCAGAAATAATAGTTAAAATAATAAAGTGACCTTACTCGAGGCTTGCGTACTAAGAAAAAGAAGTGACCATTTAGCTTACGGGAAAAAAAAAAAATGTTTCACAAGAATTCTCCAATTTACAAAGAATATTAGTCAAGGCTGAAGAGGAAATATGGTAGCCTCTGAAAATAAATCGAGGTTTAAAAGAGAGAAAATGGCAAGAAATTAACTTTTTTTTAGAGGGATTATTTAGTAAAGCTAACGAAAAACAGTATAGCCCACACAAAAGATGTCAAATAAAGAATGAAATTTAAGATTAGCGGCACCCCGTCCAGAGGTCAGCTAAATTAATTAGGATAGCGTGTGTAAGAGGAGATTACTGAAAAGCTGAACGCTGATCGTTAGGAACCATAGTTGTTTGGGTGAGAGAAAGGGTAGGAGAGGGGTAGAGCAGACTGCTTGTGTTCCTCCACCACAAGCTAGACCAAGCAATAAATGTCAGGTTGCTACTTCACATGATTACTGTGTTGGCCCGTTAATAACTCAGAAGTGGGCCACTTTGATAGCTTTTTCCCTACACCTCAAAAAGCGTTGGGACTCTCTACCCTCTCATGCCTTTCCAAATAACTGTGACCTAGCAAAATTTAAAAGACAGGTTTCTCACTTTCTCCGGAATTCGTAGATACTTTCCCTTGTATCTTCTTCCATTTCATTAAACTCTCAATGTTTCAGTCAAAGCCCGGCCTTGTTGTGGACTTTTGTCCGTGCCTGGAGCCTCCTGCGCAAAGAAAATAAAAGGCAGGCAAGGGATGCAAGTAGCCAAAAGGGAGACGGGAGCACTTGGGGTGAACAGATAAGAGAAGACCTAATGGCTCATGGATTGCCTATCTACTGGAGGACTGTAACAGTATTCTGATTTCTTGATGTGTTAGATAGAAACACGATAGTAAAGAAGAGGGAAAAGATGGAAGAAGAGGAATGAAAGAGGAAAAAGAAAATATGGAGAAAGTAAGCAGGAAAGAAAGAGTCCTAAGGCGAGAAGGGAAGGGGTCACCAGTTGGAGATGGGATGATAAAGGGACAAGGAGAGAAAGAGATAATTGGAAGAAAAAGCTGGATACGAAAAGAGAGAAAGAGTAATCAGAGGAAAGGAAGAAGAAATAAAGAGTAAGAGGAAGAGAGGTGAGAGAAGGAAAGTGGGAAGATAAGTGACCTGTAGCAGTGGGCAAATTTCACGAAATTTAGAAATGAAGAGAAGTTCAGAATGTTAAAGGCAGAGAAAAGTAGTCCAAGAGAACTATGGGAGATAACAGAAAAGGAGAGGTAGAAGGCAAGAGGTTGGTGGACTAGGAGAAACAGAAAAGGGAATTTGATGGAAAAAATTATGAAAGAAAATCAAATTAAACAAGAACTCCCATATACTGGGAATGATGTAAAAGATAAATGAAGAAACTTTAAATGAAATGTATTGAGATAATCTTGGAACTGCTGTGTAAAAAGGACAGAAATGTGAGGAAAAATTAGATATAATTGGTAATTAGAAAAGAAAATGTTCAAAAGAAAAAATTGAGGATGTGACAGCCAAACGCTGGAAAGGTCCGCAGGATGATGGCCTTTGAAAAGCTTCAGAAAACTCTATGGAACAGGAGGGAATTATATGAAAATGGGGGCGAGGGTGTGGTGAACGTGGTGGTGGGTAAAGACTGAGTAAAAAGAAATGGAAGAGGCTAGAAAAAGTTAAACTTTCCAAGCACTAGAAAGGAAGGGAAGTGACTGATGGAATTCTTCTGCAGAACAAGTTTAGATTTTGAAATAGTGTTGAATAGTAGTCACAAAAGAGGAAGGCGTCAAGAGTGAGCCATGTGGTGTAAAAGTGACTGAAAAGGTTAGAAAAGGGGCTGAAAAGGACGGAAATTAATGAAGGCTGGAGGGTCAGAGAACCCCGGAAGTTTTTCATTGGATCCAGCGCCGCTATCCCAAATTCTGTTTCCGTCACCCAGCCTCAGAAGTCCATTCACACGTTTTACCCTTCTTCTTTCAGAATGTTCGAAGTTTTAGCAGCTGAATAAAATTATTTAAGTTTTACAGAGTTACGAGTAGAGGTGTCAGGATTGGCCTTCTAAGAACTGGGGAACCCCTTGGTTAGTCCAGACAAAGAATGTCAGCAACTTGTTACTAAGAAAGTCGAACGAGAGAACGATCGTTTTAACAGAGACTGTGCATAAAAAGGGAAACTTCATACTAATGGCTCCGGAGAATGTTGTTAAACAGATGACTTCAGGCTGTTGAGGAAGGGATTCTAACAGTCTCAGACTGAAGGGGAGAAAAACTTCAAAGTTTAAATTAAACTATACAGCGTTAACAGTATATTTCAAGCGGCTAATTAAACTGTGTAAAAAGTCATTTAAAAGACAGGAGAAAAACAAATATTGCCGGCGGGAAAGGTCAGGAGCGGGGGAGAGGAGAAAATTTCAGACGAAGACACGAGCAAAATGTTTTAGGAGCAACAGAGTGACAGAGTTTTAGAACGACATGTAAACGTGGATTTTTTTTTTCTCCTCCCCATATTCTTTCCGTACAGGTGCTGTTCTTTTCCTCGCTGTTATATGTCAATGTGTAAGGCGAAAGTGATGATGTCCAGACTTTCTTTATATTCATCTTGATCAAACGGTAGGTTTTTGTCTCACTTGTGAGGACAGATTTTTGTCCTCTTCTCACATAGTTTTGAAGGCCATTAATTTGCTTTTATAACTGGAATGGTAATCTTTCAGATGCTTTAGACTTGAGAGGGGAGAGAGAGAGAGAGAGAGAAATAGGGAGACAGGCAGATATAAATACACATTCATAGGGTAGAGTGTCTTTGTGTGTACATAAATACATAGGAGTAAAGACATAGCACATATTCACAAGATCCAGAGACTGCGTAACACAAGTGAAAAACTCGCATCCCCGTAACACACACATAGTAATCACATAAACACACACATTGGTGTGCGTAACACACAGGGGAGTAAAAACATGGTACATATATACAAAGAGATGGGTAACACGATTACAAAACTCTCTCCCCGTAACTCACATATAGTAATCACATAGTTATTACAGATATTAATCACACAAATGTACATCGCTGGAAAAGTAAACTCGTGAAAAATGATACTCTGTTTTGACCTTGACTCATGTTGCCAAAAATGTCCTCATAGAGAACTACAAAAAAATGAAATTTGGACAACTTTCATTGTCGCCCGTAGCTCACACCGTTAGTGACTCATATAAGAAAAGAAAAGGAACGAATCTCGGGTTTAATTGCCAGATTGTACTGTTGCCCTGGTAGAGGAAAAGAAGGGGGAATAAAAGAGAAAGAATCTATGAAGGAATCTTTCGTTTAATTGGTTGCTAGTGTCCACAAGTTTCTTAATTAACCATCCAGAGAAGGGAAAGTAAAACACAAATCTGTACTATGGTTTGTTGCTGATTGTCTTACAACAAGAAAACTGGAGGGAATATTATGTGTTCGTGGTGTTTATTAATTGCCAAAGTACGGTATTTCATCTTATGTAATTCTTAACGGAATTCTGAGATCCAGAACTAGCAAAAAACGCTATTATTCTTTTTTTTTCTTTTCTTTTCTTTCATTTTTCCTTTCATAGTTCATAAGTAACCGTGAGAGCTATAGTTTACAGACATTACTTGACACATGGACTGAATAATTATTTCACGACACCTTTTGAAAAGGGAGAAAAGGGAGGGGAATAAGACGTTCTTTTAGTCATTCCTATTTGTGATGTTTGGGAAATAGGAGCAAGTAATAGAATCACTGAAAGACCCCCATGTTAGTAGCAGTTTGGGTTACTGTGTCCAAAGACATTGTAGAAAATACTCGTTTGAATAATCTACGGAGTTAACCACTGAACGAGCTCGTTGAAGGACGGACCCGAACGAGTCCTGAGCAAGTCCAGGAAGATTTAAGTAGAGTTTAAAGCCCCTAATAGACTCCCTCTCCCTCCCACCTACTTGCAGCGGTTTCCCCTCCCCTCCTTCCCAGCCAGACCCTCCCTACCCCTCACCTCGTTCTCGTAAATAATGGCTGAACAAATTTTCTTGAATTTTCAACTCGGTCGGAACTCCCGGTGTGAATGAAAGGGAGGATAAACCTTATTAAAAACGCGGCAGCGATGCTGAATGTCCCGCTTTGTCTGGTCTATACGACGGGGCGAGCCGATGGCTTCCCGAACGGCACTCTAATATGCCATCGGTGGCGCGCGTCTGTGAAGGGAGGGAGGGAAGGAGGCAGAGAGAGAGAGAGAGAGAGGTGGGGGGGGGGGGGAAGACAGAGGGGGGTTTGAAGGCTGGAGGGATGTGCAAGTACATAAGGAAAGGAATGATAACAGAAGGAATATTCTAAAGAAAAAAAGAGTCGTGAATGAAAGGAGTGGATGGATTAGGAGAGGGACTGGAAGAGACGAGGATGGGAAGGGGAAAGGAGACGGTACGAGGGGATGGGATGAGGAAGAAAAACAGTGTGGAAGGAGTAGGAAGGGAAGGGGAAGTATGGGGAGGAGGAGGGTAGCAGCAGGAGAGAGAGAATAAGAAGGGATTGGATTGGTAGGGAAAGAATGGGATAGGAGAGGCCGGCATGGGATAGGGAAATATAGTGAGGAAGAAAGAGTCTTCAGAACATAATGTAATGTCTGCAATGAAGAGAGAGAGAGATGTGAGGTAAGAGACAGAGAGAGAGCTACGAGGGAGGAATCTGGACTCTTTGGGTTTCGGGGAGAAGAGGGGAGAGAGAGAAGAATGTTGGGGTAGGGGGGGGGGGGGGAAGGGAGGGATATTGTCCCCATAAATTAGCCAATGGGTCGTTACAGTCGTCTGGTAAGAGAAAAGTGCCACCAGCCCCTCTGTTATCTTTACTGTTTCCATTCCCTGCGTTATTACACTCTCTGCTGTTTCCCCGTTTACTGTTGTTCTTATGAGCCCATAACACACAAACGGGCAACTGTCTTAACACGACCCCAATGATAGGTTTAATGACGAGAGGAGGCACCTCGCTTCCTCTCGTTCGAGCGGCGTTTAAATTCACGAATTCTGTAGTGAAAAGTCGAGTTTTTGGAATGATCTCATTGAGAAGGTCATTAAACATCTCATGTAAATTGAAAAGATTTGTGTTCAAGGGGAAAGGAGTGCGCACTGCCAGTTCCGGAATGTCGAAGAGGTGGTGTTTGTTACGTATTATCTGGAAGTGGAATGCGTTGTTTGAAGTGGTAATACTGTAATTTGATGGCGAGGGAGGATTTTGTGGTTTAATGAGAAATGTGCAGTTCTGAAGGGTCTTTGTAAACACACACACACACACACACACACACACACACACACACACTCACACGCACACACACATTTCATATATATATATATATATATAAATGTATATATATCACGGTGAAGTGAAGGTTCTGAATATATATATGTATGTATCTATGGTGTCTTAGGGACAGGACTGTAAGTGTAGTACATAAGTTTGTATGTATGCACATGTGTATATGTGTAATGATGATAATGATAGCAATAATATTGAAAGTATTAATGATAATGATATCGATGACTATAATAATTGTCGGTTTCCTGAAGTAACTACAGGCACAGGCTGAAAATACATAAGGAAAGTACACACAGTAAAGACAGACAGGGCCAGTGTGAAAAGAGGGTGAAGGGACTGGAAGATATGCTTTACACTGGGGTGGCGGTCTAAGGTTTATTGATGATGATCATAGTTTTTGGGATGGCCTGGTTCTTCCTGTAGCTACCTGTACGAGTGCGGATGGTTTAGATACGGTCGTAGTGCCGAAATGCAACTAGGGGTCTAGGTATCTCCGGTTGGCAGGCGTTGATGGTGGCAAGAGTGGTGCACTAGCCTTTTTTTTTTCCGAACTGCTGGCCGTGTGGGTGTTTGTAGGTTCCTTTGTCTGTTTCCACGTGAGTGCCTAAGTGTGTTTGTATAGATTCGGCAGTATCAAAAATCACTTGAGATCATTAACATTAATTTCAGACCAAAAAAATATTCGGGATCTGCTTCTTCGTATGGACTTAAGAAAATCTGAGATAAGATTTATTCCAAAAAAAATAGAAACAAAATATATTTCTAAAAAGAGATATTAAAAAAAGAAAATGCAGCAACTTTGAGTTCATGAAGCAGGATTTCCCCTCCACCGTCTGTGTTTTTAAAAAGTTGGACTGTTAATCAAAAAAGCTTTTCAAAACACAGCCTTAATTTCAGTTTTGTTTTTTCGCTGTAAGCCTATTACAAGGGATAACAGCGTTCTTTGTGGGTATTTTGTGTTTGACATGGAGAGAGAGAGAGAGAGAGAGAGAGAGAGAGTGTACTTACGGAGAGATTTTTGCCTCGAGGCAGGGCTAGGGCGTAGCCCTCACAAATAGATATATAGATTGGTAGACGGGGTAGCTACTTACGAATGCCTAAGACGAGAGTTTGGCATTTGGCGGACTAGCGCGTACCTCTCACTGCATTAGACAGACAAACAGATGGAGAAGACGTGATGGAGGGGCAAGAGATAGAAAGGGAGACAGAAAAAAAGAAACGCTTCCTTATCTAGAATTATGAGCGCCGTAGTCAATAGTCTCATTAAAACCTTTAGGAAAAATCCGCAGGTTGTGTAAATGGGGAGTGGAATTGGGGAGAGATAGTATGATGGGGCAGGTGAAAGAGTGGGGAGCTTTTGGAGGTAGGGGGAAATGAGCAATTGGATATGCGGGAGATAGGTAGCGCTTTGACGGTGGGCGATATGTAAGGGGAGGATTTTTTTTTTCTTTTTTACAAGGAGCTCAAAGAGTTAGAGATGGAGGAAATGATGAATAGGTTTTGCAGATTTTGATAGGAGGGATAGGACAGTAGAGTTGTTTAGGCTTTAAGCCAATCAACTAAAGTCGTCATCGTCAGGCTACATCCACCAATCGAAAAATCCTTTTTTTACACCATCGTTAGATGGTGAGGAAAATTGAGACCACATGCACTCTCTGTATGCATGTGGTCCAGTGCTTGGGGCGAAGTTACCCATAATGATTCATTGGCATGTGTGTGTGGGTGGAGGTCATTAAACAAGAACTGCATTTAGAGGCGTAGAAGGGGGTAATGTTTTGAATTTTGTACAAACTGAAAAATTAACTGATATTATGATAGATATTTTGATAAACTTTTTTTTCGAATTTCGAACATAGGTTTGTATATCAGACAGTAAGAAGTGTTCTTGAGAATGAATGTATAAAAGAGAGAGAAAACGATTGAAGATTAATGAGAGGGTGACACAAAATGGCGAAGAAGGGAAAGAAGAACCTAATAAGAAAATGCAAAGGAAAGAAGAATATATATAATGCATTGACTCCAACTGCGAAGCCTTCTGTATTTCCTTTGCATGTTTGCATGTACCAGCTCTCGTCGTTGCAGCCATTACCGCTACGGTAACCTCAACGCCCTCCGTGACCTCCCACCACCGGAACCCCACCAGCGATGCAGCCCTTATTTTCGTAGCCTTTTGCCGCCGCGGCCTCCGCCACCGCAGCCCCCTATCACCACCGCAGCCTCCGCCACCGCAGCCCCCTATCACCGCCGCCGCAGCCTTCGCTTCCGTAATCCTCACCGCCCCAACCCATGCTCTGCCCCCACCGCAGCCCCTGTCCGTACGTGATGAAGGTTGAACAGGACGGCTTGCATCCCCTGCCCCTGAGGGTAGGGCCCACCACTCAATTACCTTAATTATAACAGCGGCTAAAGCTCTCCTGTCTTTGTAGGGCGAGCTATTGGGAGCTGTGGAACCTGGAATGAGGGAGGGGAGAATTGCAAAGGGGAAGGGCGAGGAAAGAAGAGGGGGGTGAACAGAAGAGAGACAGAGCCTTGCGGTAGATTTGAAGGAAGACGAGAGAAATAATGTATTTGAGGAGGTCTGTTTGTGTGTCTGTAACTGTATTTTTCTTTGTCATCGAGAACGCGTGCTTGTGCTTTTGTGTGTGTATAACGACCTGTTTGTAATCACCTATTTCTGCTATACGGAGGGGAAGCTCTCTACTTGTGAGGGGGTACCGCGATCACTTAAACTTTTACTTCTGTCTCACAGCATGTATATGCTACCATACTTTACACTTTCAATTCCCAGTATGCCCCAGTCGTCTTTCCTAGCAAGTTTCTTTCTTAGGTCTATGTTACGGTCTCTGGTGGCTTAGTCTTTGCAGGTTTCTGGGCGTGCGTAAACAAATAACCAACCACTTTAGTATGACGCTGATTAATACTTTGTATTTTCAGGGCGTGTATAGGATATGGGTCTTGAGTATAGTATAATACTGGTTTTAAGCAAGATATCTTCAAGGTATGTATTGGACTAGAGCCTTCAATATAACAATGGTTAAAACAAGATATTTTTAGGGTATTTGTAGAGAATAGATCTTCAGTATAATGCTGATTAAGATAATGTATCTTCAAGGTATTATAGAATGAGAGCCTTCAGTATGATAGGATTTAAGCCGGGATATCCTTAGGGTTTATATGGGTAAAAGTCTTAAATATAATATTGATTAAACCAAGATATCTTCGGGGTATCATAGGGTAATTGACTTCTACATAACGCTGGTTGAAACAAGATAACTTTTTAAAGTAAATAACATATCTTTAATATATATATATATATATATATATATATATATATATATATATATATATATATATATATATATATATATGCTAAGGGCCTTCAGAAAACGAAGATTCATTTGTTTCACCCTGGAAATTCCTCCTCTTTTTCATCTTTTGGGTTCCTTAATTGATTGTTGAAATATTTCAAAAATGCCGTAGAAGAAAGCTGACCTGGTTGTAGAGGAATTTTCAGCGTGTTGAGCATATGTACGAGGTCGGGAGTCTCGTTGGTCGGTTTGCCCAATGTCGGTGGTCGGTCGTCGGGGTCGATTGTCGGAACTGTTCCTCCACCTCTCTTCCCCACTTTCTTTCAGTCTGTAGAATTACAGGCATTGCCATTAAAGTCTGTGGACCTATTTATGATAACTGAGAGTACTTATGGATTTCATTACATCTGTTTTATTTTATTTTTTTACCCTCTGTATTGATAACTTTTGTTTTTCAAGACATTTATCGGTATTTTTTCCTTATCAGTTAACATATATGTTTATTTCAACGTGTATGATTAATTAGGAGGATTCAGGAGCTTTCTTTGTACTCTTCTATAGAACTAAGATTATTTCCTCTTGATTATTTTAGCAAAGGAGCACACAGCAATTTACGAATAACTCGTGAAAACTGTGAGTTTTACAATGTACTCAACTTACAGTTTACTTTTTCCACGTATGATCCTGGCCTTAAAAGACTTTCGATTTACAGTAGACTATAGTGGCAGTCTCCGCCGCATGGAGTTCAAATAGATCTCCCGTAACATGTGTACCCAATTAACTTCAAGTCGCGGGAGAAGGGAGGCAGAAAAATAATAGTAAGAGAAAAATATGACTAACGAACTGAATAAGAAATAATTTTGTAAGACGTATTACAATCTGTATTGTTTACTTTGTTATCTGAGGATTTCTTTCGTAATGATCCTTTTTAGTCATATATATATATATATATATATATATATATATATATATATATATATATATATATATATATATAT
>JAYMFT010051020.1:0-15241 GCA_038088735.1 Panulirus argus
GTGGATCTCGCCTTACGGAAGCCGTACTGGTGATCAGAGAGAAGACTGTGATTTTCGAGGTGTTTAAGGATATGGGAATTGACGAGGGATTCAAATACTTTGGAAATGGGCAACACCTGGTTCCTACAGTTTCTGCAAGTGGATTGCACTCGTCCTTTTTTGTATAAAGAGGAATGCGAACGTTCATTCCTCTATACATGAAGGAAATCTTGTCAGAACCTTAATAACTGCTCTCCACCTCTTTCCCCAGAGCAGTCAAAACTTGGCAAATCAAATTCGTACCACAGACCAAAAATCAAAAACATGAAAACCAACAAATGCACAAGGAACTACGAACTGTGTAAGAAAAAGAAAACTCAAAATACATTTCTTCTAAAGAAAAGATAAAATCTAAAACTGCATCCATTCTTGGCTGCCTCCATGCAAGGAAAGATTGATACACGCATGTATGGTAAGGTACTGCCAGCCTCCTAGGGATAGCGTGACTACCTTTGATGGTGCTAATGTCTTGGGGGCAATGTGACTGTCCTTGGTAAGGTCAGTGACTCGGGGGTAAAGTGACTTTCCTTGGTAGTGTCAGTGCCTCAGGGGTAGTGTGACTGTCCTTGGTACTGTCAGTGACTTGGGGATAGTGTGACTGTCCTTGGTAGGGTCAGTGGCCCGGGAGAAGTGTGACTGTCCTTGGTAGTGTCAGTGCCTCGGGGATAGTGTGACTGTCCTTGGTAGGGTCAGTGACTCGAGGGTAGTGTGACTGTCCTTGGTTGTGTCAGTGCCTCGGGGTAGTGTGACTGTCCTTGGTACTGTCAGTGAGTCAGGGGTAGGATGACTGTCTTTGGTAGGGTTAGTGACTCGGGGGTAGGGTGACTGTCCTTGGCAGGGTAAGTGACTTGGGGGAAGTGTGACTGTCCTTGGTTGTGTCAGTGCCTCGGGGGTAGTGTGACTGTCCTTGGCAGGGTCAGTGTTGTAGGTACACATAACTTGGGAAAATATGACCAAGTTTTTCCCAAAGAATTCCTCCACCACATGAAATTTGTATATTTACTGTAAAATGCTTCGCTTTTTATGACAGGTGCACAGATATGCAAGAAGCTGAAGCCAAAGTATTATACGTAAAGTTTGAACATTAGATTAAAACAAACATGCAAGAGTTACTAGCCAAACAGTATACCACATGGAAACGGATAAATCTCTGCGTCTCATCCGAGCAGGTGGCGGGAGCTACGCTCCCATCTAAAAACAACAGTGTTTTTCGTCTGTGACACAGTCTTTCATTAACGTGTTGACGTGCCGGGAGAGCGGCTGACGTCACCTCATCTTTGAAGTCTTGGGAAGCTACGAGGCCCCGTGGATGCCCTGCTCCGCCAGACTGGAAATCAGACTTACGCAAATGGCGACTCGTTAAACTAGGAAATTGGCAGACGTCAGCCGCCGAAAGCCTGGCTGTGCTCACCCTGCAGCCCTTTGATGTCCGCTCTGTTGAAACTTTGCCTCCAATTTTGAAATCCAGCAAAGAGAGAGAGAGAGAGAGAGAGAGAGAGAGAGAGAGAAGCCTTGTACGCTGAATCCCGTGCTACATGACTGACGACCAGTGCAAGGTGTAAGCAAGGTGATGGCATTTTGAGATTAAAGATTACCAGAAAAATATAAAATAATTCAAGTGTTTAAGAAGAGGGTTCATGTGCATAAAAGGAAAAGTGAGGATTTTGTGGAAAAGAATGTGTTCGCATCTACGGAGGACCATTAAGCTATTCTGAGAGAAGGAATGTGTTTGCAAAAAATACGTATGGCTTAACGGCAAATAAGCGAGATCTAAAATAAGCGAGATCGAAATTGGCGGGAGAAGCGGCTGAGAGAAATTCGAGTCTTGGAATGTATAAAACTGCCATGGAGAAGATTCTATCACACAAAAGATGAGGGAAATAAATATGCAATAGAGAGAGGCAGCAAACGTAGGGTCAGCGAGAGTAGGTGGAGGGAGGATGATGGCGAGGAGAAGAGACCAACAGCAGCGCCCTAGAAAGACATGAAGTGTGAACCGAGCGACGGGACAATGTGACAATGTTCACGTTCAGTCACTTTACATCAAAGCTGAGGATGTGAATGAAGATGAGAGGCGGTAAGCACTTAATGTGTCCAAGTGCATAGAAGCCAAATCAGAGATAATACACAGAAAGGAAAAACAAATCTAAGAATACCGAGATAACTAAAATGATATCTAGGAAGCCATCACCGGCGGTTAGTGTTATATACAGCGTTATTTTCAAAAAATAAAGTGGGAGGAAAATGCGTCAGAAGTATCTTTAAGAAGCATCACCCAAAAGTCTCTTCGTCTTCCGTAGTGACAGGGGATACATGACACTAATTGGCATTCGGTCAGTGAACCCCCACACATTGCCCGGTCGGCGACGGTGTCTGGAAAAGGCTTCCTGGTAAATATTGCTTGGTATAGTTCTGCCTGAAAAAGCCATAATAGTAACTGGGTTGCATTTTCTTCCAAATCAGCTTGTGTCTGACGGGCAGTCACTTCCCTGTTCGTCTTACTAGGAAACAGCCGGCACCTTTCCCTTTATACTCACTTCCTTGAACAATACCGTCTGCTTATGTACCCACCTAATATCGGTTTAGCGGGTCACTCACTACAAGCTACCAGCAAGTAATTCATCGGCAGATCTTAGTGCCGCATTACGTCGCGGGGTTTCGTGTGAAATCTATCACTATAGAGGGAACTGCACGTGTTATCATTAGGGACATTTGTGAATAGAGAGCCGGAGTATCTCCAACAGGGGAACAAAAACTTTTCATTGTCCTACATACCTTTAACGATTCCAATAAACCACTTGGAGACAGACCAGTGATAGCGATTTTTACCGCGAGAAAACAGCCAATAATTGTATATTCACACACGTCCTGTGGGTGGTAGCGCAAAAGAAGATGCAGAGTGCATAAAAGGTCTAGGAACTGGGGCTCAGCGGTTGAGTGATATAACAAGTTAATGGTAATGATATACAAAAGAAACGCAATTAAGAACTGGTAAGAACACCTTCCGTTCAGGATATATGTGTGAGGTGGGGCCAATTTACCACAACACCCGGACACATGGTGGGAGGCGCCATACCTAATACATGGACGGTAGGACCACACCTGAGGGAGGGAGGCACCACACCACTACCTAACACGTGGAGGGAGGCACCACTGTACTAGCTAGGAAGTAGGCGGAGGCGTCACTTCACCACTTGACATAAGGACGTAGTCTAGGGGGTTCTCCTACCCCCACAACTTGGGCCCAGTCCAAGCTTCTGAGGTAAGTTGCTGATTGTCCAGGCTGTTGAAAGCAGCGGCCAGCATATCCACGTCTGGCCTAGTTCAGTTTCTAGCTCCGTATCCAAGTTCTTCCTAAATCTGTCGTCTGTGCATCCTTTAGTGTTTCTGATGGCCACAGCCGATGTGTTGCATAGTCTTGGGGCCCCGATGTTCAGGGTATTTTCTCTTTATTTCCGTCACAAAGTCTGATTCTAGGGTTAATATTTTACAGTTTTTCGAGGCATTAGTGAATTATGTTTGAGTGTGGGTTGGGCACCATGCCTTGTAAGATTTTTCGAAGTGTAAATAACGATATATTTCCCCCGTCTGCACTCCAGGGAGTACAGCCTCAGAGATTTCAGTCGTTCCCAATAATCAGATTCCTTTACCACGTCAATATGAGGCGTGAAAAAATTCCTTAACACTTTCTAACTCAGTAGTTTCCCACGTCTTATAAGATTATGTTGGTACACAAGAGTGTACTGCTCGCGAGAGTGCCAGCCCTTTGAAGAGCGTCTCCACTGGTTTATCCTTCCTTGTCTTGAAAGTCCGCAGGATTCATCCCACCATCTTTATTTTCTTTTTAAGGAGGCAACTATTGCTTTGTTTAATTCGCTGGAAGGAAAAATCGTCAGACACCATAATTACCCCCACGGTTTTTAACACTGTTCATCCGTGATATGACGGCATCTGTGTCCATCTAATATTCTATATGGCTCTTAATTTTTTCTCTCTTCCCATACCAGAGTTGGAACTAATTCCCACTGAAAAAGCATGTTGCTTCCAGTGGGTCAGCGGAAGACTTTGCTCATGTCTATTGTGTCTTAGCGTCTTCTACTGACGATAAATCACATTTATTCCAATGGTGTTCAGAACAAGTTACCCAGCCAGACTCACGCAGTACCAATGTACGTACCCCAATCACAGTCTGACTTATAGATCTTTTAACATGCATGAGACAGTAACTGTATAAAACTAACGATCTCTGCATGTGATCACAAATTATTACATGCTCCTTAGTAGAGACATGTAGATACGTTATACATATGCAATTATCTCAGGATGACTTGCGACTAATTCGAAAATTGTGAATGCAGTTAACTTCAAACAATCTACAGCAAATCTATTTCACAAGCTACAATACATGAATCTTCTTAATTGATGGAAAGTGGGTTCTTCAACTGAGTATGTTGATATTTCTAATTGCTTCACTCACATCAAGGCAAGGCAAACACTGGCGCTGACCCAGCCCCACTAACTGCCTATCTTGGAGGGAATGATGGTAACTATAATAAACTTATACATGAAAAACCGAGATACTGAACCTCGGCAACTGGTCAGCATTTCAAAAGAGCCATTTTGGCGTGCACGGGTTCGCCTGCTACCAACCATATCAATCAATTATTCAGTCCTTGATCTTCAAAGTGAATCTATAACTTACATCACTAACATCTCCATTCGACAAAGGCTCTCTAAACTAATGGACCGAAAATCACCCACCGCGTCCCTGGAACTACAGTGTTGCAAGTCAGACGAAACGCGTCAACACCACGAAGGACGTTCTCAGGTTTGCTGGTCACCCGCGGGAGGAGCTCCCCGGCGCGCGCGACCGACCAGCCTCACTCACATTGTGCTGACACCATCACGACTCGTGACGAGTAGACACCGGGTCAATGGAACGCACCACCACGCCCAACCCAACCCTGCGCCCACGACAGTAACACGCCTAAAAACTTTTGCGCTAACGTTAGTAATATTCCCAACCCAGCTCCACGCCCACAACGGGACCACACTCAACTTGCCCCACACGCATCCCAGCACCACGTCAACGGTGGCCAGACAGACGCACACCTCATTACGGCACCCAGCCTACAAAAAATCCACACAAATACACGACACCAGCCTTACATCCACACCACGCCCATATCAGCACCACACCCAATCCAGCACCACGTCCACTCCAGCACCACGCCCACATGGATCGGTAATCCCTGAGGACCATGGACAAAGACGGGCCTCGCCTCCCTCCCTCCATCACACACCCACTCTGCCAAACAGAATCAGTATGTGGTGCAGTTTTCGGCTCAAGCCTCACATGACTGTATGGAAGAGAATTTCATGTACCTACTAGCTTGATTCCCTGCATTCTGTAAGTGGCCAAAGAAACTGGTTTTCTTCACAAATTGGCTCATGTCATAAATAGTCTTGTTTGAAGTGAGTGGGCAAGTAAGTGGCTTTCTTTACAAAGTGTCTGACTGATTTTATAAATGGACAGGCTTTGTTAAGCTACTAATTTCTTTACACAGGATTATGGTTTCACAAATAAACGTAATTCGCAAAGCTAATGACTTTACAAATAGTCCTAGTCCGTAAAATGGATACCATCGTAAACGTCCTTGACTCGCCAATAGCGACTAAATAATTTTCGTGCTTCGCAAAGAGACTGAATTCATAAAATGACTTGTTTACTGAAACGGCGGGTTTTAAAAAGGAACTGGCTTGGTAATATGTAAGACTTTATAAATGAACTTACTTCGGACGGTAAACAATAACAGGAACTGGTTAGCTTGGTAAAGTGAGCGGCCGAGTAACCTCGCAAAAACTCTTGCTTGTTGGATTACCTAACTTCATGAATACCTCTCCGTTCTTCAAGTTTCTTGGCTCCACATCAGATCATACATCATAAGATGCGTAGATGTATATCAAGTCTATCAGGTGTTCCTTTATCTGGCGCCTGACTTTACAAGAGGACTTGTTCCATCATCTGACAACTTGATAAATTCTGACCCGTTATAGAGTGACTCGACTGACAAAATATGCATCTTCTCGTAAACAATATATCATTCATGTAGATGCCACGGAAAAGCAAAATGCTGCACACTGTAAATTCAAACATGGCAAGGAAACAAACTTTCACCCAAGTGCTGATCTTCCTCATTTCCGTAATTACGAGGGGAATCGATGACAACACCTCACCCGCTCCTCTGGGTGAGGCAGCCTTCTTGTCGCGAGTCCACTGCACCCACTACTCTGGGGGACAGATAATCTCCAGTCATGACATCATAGCACCCGTTACTTGGGGGGGCGGCGATCTCCTCTCGGTGGAAGATTATTGCACCCGTTACTTGGGGAAAGACAGCCTCTCGTGACGTCGTCACACCCGATACCTGGAGACGTGGCGTTGTCCTCATCGACCTCGGCAGTTACCAGCTGTGACACCGGCACATGAGCAGCCAAAAGTCCCCCTCACAATCACCACAGCACACTAAGTAGGAAGTCTTACAGTTAGTAAAGGTATTATAAAAGAGAGAGAACGGGCGCTACAAAGCCTTTTTCTCAGTCTTAGAGACTTCAGAGGCCTTAAGGGAGGGATCACAAATGAACATTGGGAGAACTTCTTGCAGGGTACTAACGCACACATCTGTCAAAGGGAAATTTGAATAAGGATACCGACTCTTGCTACTGATCTATTGAGTACTCCGGTGATCACGTCAGTCGAAAGTAGAACCACTGCTAAGGGTGATCCAAATCAATCTGCAATGTACTCGCGTGCACAGACAATGTAACACTGAAATTGCTGGAAGTGAAAGAGTTATAACAAATGGAATCTACGTCACATCTGTGGAGCTGCACACAGCCCTCGCTACGAGCACCAATCATCCCATACTCAGGTCCCCGAAAAATCTTCCTTTTTTCATGGTGAAGTCCACATTAGGGCCAGGTGTTAAATTAAATGTGAAGAAGGCTAATGAAAGGAGAAAAAAAAAGAAACTTTCTTAGAGTTTTAGGGAAGACACGATGGGGCTGAAAGTACCAACACTTTGGTTGTAGGGAAAGAAACAAATCAAAACAGCCGACCCTTCAGAAATACCCATAGAAGAGAAAGAGTGAACAATCAATGCGTAGTAAAGCAGGTGAGTCATATGCTAAGAAGTTATATCCGGGCGAGTTGTTAAGACGAACTACTTTAGAATCAACTCTTTCTTCAAAGTGTAAAAATCTACAGCCTCCCCAAATGTGATCACGAGCAGTACTCCAAACAAAGCTATTCAACATGAGTCTCGAAAGTGATACATTTTTGGCGTCCTTATCAGACAGCACCATCATATCTATCCCTAAACCCAACTCGCGTAAATTCAGGCCTACATCTACAACCTTCTGTTTTGGTAAAGTCTTAGAAAGGACGAATTCTTCTTTCTAGACTTATGTGTCAAATCTACTTTCCTGAGCAGTCCACACACAACAGCAGGCATAAATATCGGAAGAGTGCATTTGAAGTCAGCGAAAAGCTTCACGGTTGGAATCGGGGCCACTAGCCCAATAGATGCATTTAGGTTTTGTTTTTGGGAACCATTTACAGCAAATCCTTTACGCTCGGTTCTCCACAGGGTGCAGTACTCACCCATACTGTTTTGAATGTGCTGATGTACATACTCATAGAAGGTCTTACAGTACGAAGAAATAGATATTGTGTACACAGACGATATCTTTATGAGAACCAACCCGCAAAAATGACTGCGGAACCTCCTTGCACGGTATGACGAGTCTTCACTACAGTATGGACCGGTCATTTCAACTAAGACCTTGCAATCTATTACCAATAAAAAAAACTGTTCCCTTACATGTAATTCTTTCCACATTCACAAAAATGCAAATGAACGACGTCAAAGCAATGCTTTAGGTACTTCGGTGTGGCAACAGACTGTGCGACAACCAACCGCGTATATCAGTAACTTGAAGGAAAGCCTCAGATACTCGTAAACGTATACGGTTACCGACCAATCCTGTTGGGATTTACCTATTGAATATACGGAACCCTATGCCCACCTCTATAGCTTTTTAATTCATGACGACCGACATGTAGCGGGCAGATAACCTCAAACATACTTAGGGGTTAGGCAAGTGCCTCACGGAACAGTGACCCCCGCCCCCACTTCCCCTAGAGTAGGACTGAACTCATACCTGAATTTGTTTGCGGATGATGCCAAGGTCATAAGAAAAGAGTGAGAAGGACTGTATCAACTTACAAGCGACCTAGGCAGTAATGAGGATGTGACACAGTGATACAAGACCTCGATGCCCATACTATCTAGCATAAAACAACTGCAGGAAGGTGTGTGTGAGAAAGAAGGACTTGAGAGTCGACACGGCACCTAACCTATCGCCAGGGCCTCACCTTAAGAAACTTGTACGGGAGACAAACATTCTGCTGGCAAATGTCATATTTGCATTGAACGACACGAACAAAAACGTATTCAGCAAACTGTTCACCTAATGTATTAGGCCACAAAACTAAAATTCAACATGCTTAAGTTTGGTCATCGCAGTTTTAAGCCAGTTTGATGATGCAAACAGCGAACATTTCTTCAAAAGATACAATCGGTGGCCATAACATGAGATTAAGCGGGGAAACTTGTTGGGAAAAATGTAAATAAGTAAGTTTATAGTATAAAAGTAGACGACAAATGGAATAAACTGACTGATGAAACTGAATGCTGCCAGGGAAAAATAGAAAAGTTTTAAAATTGTTATGATGGTAGAAAAAGTTCAAGAGATGGGGCCGCACAATTCTAGAACTCTCTCTCTCCCCGTACATTAAAAATAGGCATTTACAGACCTGCGGGTCGGTCCCCACTCCCATCCCCCACAGACCTGGGGGTCGGACGGGTGCCTCACAGACCTGTGGGTCCTCTCCCACCCCCAACAGCCCTGATGGTCGGGCAGGTGTCTCAAGGACCCATGGGTCCCACACGCCCAACAGACCTGGGGACCAGATTGGTGTCTTACTGACCAGAAGGCGTCCTTCACCTCTTTCTACACAGACCTTAGGGCCAGACGGGTGCCTCACGGACCAGAGGGCGTCCTCCGCCTCCACAGAGCTGGGGGCTAGACAAGGGCCTCACTGACCAGAAAGAGCCCCTCACTCCCCGGACAGACAAAACTGGTGGTCGTGTGACGGCGCGGAGTCTGGCTGTACTACGGAGCTAACTTAAGCCACACCGGCGGCAGTCTTGGCACTGCCCTCCGCGGTAGTGCCATTCACTGGATACTTCTCGTTTAGTCTGGTGCCGAGTGAGAGATATTTCTGCATTCGAGGCAACAAGGGCCACCAACTCAGACTCGCTCTACGAAGTGTAAGTGTAAGTGGTAAGAGACGTGATGCTCACATTACGAGACTCCGGAATCACTAGGTGGGTCCCCAGGTGGGTCACAGAAACATAAACTACGAGTAGCAGGACGTACGGTGGAAACTGAGGCAGATGACCTGCTCCATCACCAACACCCACCGTTCAAGAAACACACGATGAAGAAAAAAGGAGGAAAAAAAGGAAACTATACAAGAAAGAAGATCAGTGGGTAATGGATTACGAGTTGTAATGGACGCTCCCAACACACTACCCTTGGACCCTCACAGCAAACACTGATTTTGTTTTTCTTCACCTAAATGAACAGGAATGACGCAGAAATTAATTCTTCAAGAATAATTAAATAGAACTAAAGCTAACTTTAACAGGTCAAGGCCTTTCAAGTTCCATTAAATTAATAAAAATGATTTGCTTTCAGCTAAAATGTATTACAAACTCTACCCAGTTCTGAAACCAGAAAAACGGATTTCATGTAACTTTATGTGAGTTACATAGTTGTTCTTTTCTCATGTATATGTTTTACGGAGACTTTACTTGGCAAGTGTGTTTTCAAACACGGGTTCAAGTGCTGAGCACGGCAGTAGGCCTGCAGATCATCCAGCTGTTCATCCACCTCTTAGGGCTAGTCGATAAACTGGCTAGGACACACACACACACACACACACACACACACACACACACACACACACACACACACACACACACACATATATATATATATATATATATATATATATATATATATATATAATATATATCGCACTTCAGTAGTTCATAAAGTTTTATGTAACACGTAATTTTTCAATACATGTGGCTCGACATGTTTCGTGGAAGCAATCCACCTCATCACCTGCAAATAATTAATAAAGTTATCTAAATCCCAACATCACAACAGGAGTACTGTCCGGGGTCTATCCTCACAGACAACCGTGTGTTCTCTAAGAGGGTAGACATTGCCCAATGACCCCTTTCTTGAATGGTTGAATATCTGGTGTTGCCCCTGGACACCTTTCCCAGGAGCTGTTGCAGGTACAACTTGAATCCCTTCACTTTCTGTTATAAAGACAATAGCTACCGTTAACTCGATCTCGAGCCTCTCGACTTACCACGTCTATATTCCTGATGTTGAAAAATGATACAATAATTTTTTCTTGCTGTCTTAAAGCAGGTGACACGGGTGAATAAATACTGGTATGCAACCGCAGCGTGGCAAGGGAAGGATCGGTGACCGAAAATGTAGCACCAGTACGTCATGATGACGATTAAGTTAATCATTATATCCCGGGGATTAACGATAAAGCCTAATTTTGAAGATACTTCGAGTGTTGCTCTGAACAACATGTTCTGGGAGCTTATCCAACGCGTCATTAATGTCGCTGGCAAAGAAATATTTCGTACTGTCCAAATTAGTTCATTTCCTCTCCTTGTTAGTGCTGGCGCTCCTGTAAGGAAATTTTCCATGTCGACGTTCTTGAATCCCTTATGTATCTTAAAACATTATATCAATTTGCCCCAAAGACGCTTCTTGCTCAGAGAGAACAATTTTAATTCTCGAAATCTGTTAAGCTGCTCTTCGCTGCACTGCTTTCTATTTGAGAATATCTTTGCTGAAGTGAGGGCCCCTGAATTGCACTTCCTATAAGGGGGCCTGGTCTAACTAGACTTTGGTATGGTGGCAATATCACATCCCTGCCTTCGTATCTAAAGTTTCTGCTAATAAATACTAACATCCTATTTGCTAATGGCAGCTTCATTGCAATGCTTGGAGAATCTGAAGTTACTGGAGATAGAGACCCTTAGGTCTCTCACGCCAGGGCTGTCCTTCATCTTGTGGCCCATCAACTCATAATTAAATTTTTTGCCGAGATTTCCTACTTGCAACAGCTGACATTTATTGATGTTAAATGGCATTTGCCATCTTGTAGATCATGTGCGATTCTGTCTAGATCCTATTGTAATCTTAGTCTATCTTCTCCGGTTACCATGGCTTTGCCGATTTTTTGTGTCATCTGCAAATTTGGACATTAAGTTATTCAGTCCTACATCAATATTGTCAATATGAATGACAAAATTCAAGGAGGTTTCTAAGGCATGATCTGCGCCTTCTAAAACCACGCTGTGTATTATTGATCAGACTGTGTTGTTCCAGTTAGGCTACGGTTATATATCTAACAATCAGCTCCAGACGTCTACATATACTTGATGTGCGGCTAAAGGACGGTAACTGACAGGCATTTCACGGCCTCCGTTTTTTAAAATAGGAGTGACGTCTGCCAGTCTCCAGTCCTGCGAGACAATTCCATTCTGGAGAAATTTGCTGAAAATACAGGCCAACGGTTTGGCAGTTTCGTGTTTGACGTTTTTAATCACTTGTGAATAGAAACGATCAGGATCTGGACTTTTATTAGTCTCCAACTTATCTATATGTATTAGTACTTCTGTAACTGTGACGCTAGATTCTGGTATCGTGAGAGTGCTATGTATCACTGTCTCAAAATTCGTGTCGTTGATTTCTAGCGTAAAAACAGAAAAAAATTGTTCAGAGTTGTTGTTATGCTTTTATCGTTCACAATGGGTTCCCCATCCTCGTTCGCTTAGAGTCTTCTCCCACTCCTTATAAATTTCTTATTAGTGATATATTTACAAAATCTTTTAGGATCTATATTACTATATCTTGCAATAATCACTTCGTACTCTCTGTTGGCTTCTTTGATAAGACTTTTCACGTCTCTCCTAACTGTGTTTTATCGCGTTGCAATATTTGGGTTATTATCTGATCTCTTAAGCTTGTTTATTTCTGTGCCGTATACCTCTTGCAATAACCGTGTAGTACCATTCAGGCCTGCTGCAGGTTTTATTGCTTTTATCGTGCATGGGAACGAATGTGTCTTGATGGTGCAGAGACCGACGCTTTAAACTGACCCATAATTCCGCTGGGCATGAACTAAAGGATAAGACTCTTAACTGCGTCGCTCAACCTACCAAAATCCGTTCTTAAAAGAAGTTAGGGATAATAATAGATGTTTTAGGGGGGTCAGTTTTGATATTTACATCAAACCTATTCATGGTATGGTCACAAGTGTCTAGATTAGTTCGGTGACGTTTTGGAGCGTTACCAAATGAGATGGTCTTCATTAGGGCATTCCGTTGTCCAAGACACCTTAATTAACATAAAAACTACCACCTACATCAACACGTCATAAGTATTGCGCTATATACAGGTGGCCTTTTTTCCGTGTGCACTCATGTCTTCTCTGCTACTTCAACATTTCAGACCAACTCCGCGAGTACTGTGGATGCTGAAGCCACAGTTGGCCAGAGGCCGCTAGGAAGAACCCACCAGTAACCTCACCTCACTACAACGCTCCAGAAATAACTCTCAGCCACCAACATAACTCCACCTGCTACACAAGGCCCTGACTGTCCTCCCTTTGATAACCTAACGTGGAAATAAAAGCCTCACAGCCACTCTGGGGCTAAGAGCACCAGTCGCAACCAAGACGCAAGCAACCAGTATTGTGGTCCCGCAAGAAGGCTCGTAAAGACGACGAACCAATAGCTGTGGCCGCCCGCCGGAAAGGAAATTATTAAAACAGGGGATCAGTAAGACACGAAAGACGAGAACGATACGAAACGAAGTTAAAATTATCAAGAAAATGAAAGCGGCGACGATGACGATCTGTGAATGAGAATGGGACGACCAGGGAGGGACTGACAGCAGTAATGTTTGCAAGAAAGGGGGCGAAGGAGAGGAGAGAGGGAGTCTGACTGTGAGAAAGGGAGAGTGACTGTGAGTTCTGTTTGTGTGTCACGGGGACAGACTTTTACCCTGGTGTTGCCCCATTTCTTAACCTTGTTAAAATGTATTGTGTCTTTACTCCTATATATGTTTATTAACACACACACCACCACCATCACCACCAACTTATAGCAGATAGTTATTCATCGACCCCAGAAGGGAGGATGAGCACTTGGATTGCCATGCCCAGGATTCGAACTGTATGTGTGTGAAGAGAAGACGGATAACTGACTAACAGGAATGATAAAGAGTAGGGCAGGAGGAAGGCGGGGGCGCCTGACAGAGGCGCGGCACCAACAGCGGCATGGCGGCTGAGTCACACGAATCGAGCAGCAACGACGGTATGGAAGCCAAGGGAGACAAAGGGAGAGAGAAAGCCAGCAGACAAAGGGGCGGTGGGCAGGAGAACAGCTTCACGGCCGCGGGCGAGAGAGCATCTCAACAGTTCCATGGGAAGGGAAGGTCACCAAGTGAAAGGCTCGCCAAAGAGCACCAGCGGGAACGAAGGCTGGACACCGTCAGGCAGCGAGAGTATGAACGGCGTCGAACGGTGGACGGACGTGCAAAGTCTAAAACCGCACGGCACAGCCAAAACAAGGGGGGAGAGAGCGTCCAAAGAAGCCAAGGCAGGAGGAGGCCTGAGGCGGCCGAGTGACACAGGCGAAAAGAAAAAACGGTAAGTGGGAAGAAGAGAAGGGCTGGTAGGAAAGATGAACGGGATGGCAGTGCCAGCAGCAAGTGGACGGGAGGCGGGGCGCGGTGCTCAGGGCGCACATAATGGGACACAGGGGGAGCTGGATAACGATGCCGCCTGCGGTCAGGGCTGCCGCAGGAAGGAAAAGTGTTGAAAAGAAGAATGAAAAAATGCAGATAAACAAAGGAAGGGAGATAGGATGAGAAAGATAAAGGCGGAAGATGAGGTGAAAGATATACAAGCGACAGAGAGGGAAATCCGAGTCGAGTCAAGGTTGGAGAATGCGGTGAGACGGTGACCCGCTTCGCGGCGACGGATACAGAGTACAGTATAGTGGACGGGACGGGACGGGACGGGACAGGGGGGGGGGGATATGATAAGAGGGGCGGCAGGAGGGGGCAGCAGGGGGGGTGTGAAAGATAGAAGCAGAGAGAGAGAGAGAGAGAGATTACACTTAGGAGTACTTATCATATTTTGCCAAATGTCAGGGGTAGAAGGAAAATAGAGGGTCACCAAAAACGAGTCGTGTGAGTTCCATGTTGTCGCGACACAGACCCAAGGTCCAAGCGAGGCGGTCTGGCCTTAATATACGGAATGAAAACCAGCAGTCCACGTGAAAGTGAGGCAGAAAGAAAAGGCAGTTACCTGGGTCGAAGGAGTGGAATTTGAAAGCCAGTGGAGTGCTGGCTCACAGCAGCCGCGGACCCTACCTACACCCGGGCAGAGAGTGGAAGAAGAAAAAGTTAAGACGAAGTGAAAGAGAAGAAAGATTGAAAAATATGAAAGGCAACAGACAAGGGAGGATGGAGGGATAAACAGAATTAGAGGAACTGGAAAAAGGGAACACGATAATGTAGAGTCGGAGAGAGGAATAGCGGGAAGGAATGAGATAGGTGTGGGAACGGGAGATCTGGAAGGAGGGAGAGAGTGAAGGAGAAACAAGACAGAGTGGAAGGCAAGGGGAAAAAATACGAATTGACCGAAAAGCAACGACGAATGATGACGCGATAATTAGAACAAGAGGATCGTAAATTGGAAAAAAATTGACACGAGAGGGATGGTGTGAGGATGTCAGCAGAGTGGAGGATGTTGCTGCTGCTAGTTTCGACGGGTCTTCGCCTGACCCACGCCCGCTGTTTACGACGTCCCCGTCATTTGTTAGGAGAGAGAGGGAGCAGCGTTGTGGCGAGGCCTGACCTTGCCTGCGACCATGGGCACCCATTCATTGATTTGTGCCGGTAACCCCGGCAAATTTATTGTGCACCCCATACTCATCCTGTGAGCGGTAGCGCAAAAGGATTA
>JAYMFT010051031.1:0-15241 GCA_038088735.1 Panulirus argus
AAAAAAAAAAAAAAAAAAATATATATATATATATATATATATATATATATATATATATACCCAAGCATGAGCCAGGTACCCATTTTATCAACGAACCCCTTGGGATGGATGAACACCTGGGTTGACTGTGGACCGATTGCTGCAACCAGGATTTGAACCTATGCGCTAGACCCTGTGTGGCCTGTGAATGCGTCACGGTCAGGAACGCTAACCGCTACACCACGGGAGTCCATTACCATTAGCCATCATATCTCTTTGCAACACTCTATATTTACCCCATTTCCCTACTTTTGCTTTCACCTCTTTTATCACCCCATCCATATATATGTATAATACTTGATCGCTCTTTCCCACATCAGAGTTAGTGCCAGGAAACAAACGAAGAAAGACCCATCCATTCATATATACGTATATACATACATGCACATATATGCAGAGTACATACATAAACATACCAACATATACATATATACATACATACACATACACATACATATACACGTTTACACATTCATACTTACTTGCCTCCATCCAGTCCTGACACGACCCCACCCCACAGGAAATAGCATCGCTACCCCCTGCGACAGTGAGGTAGTGCCAGGAAACAGACTAAAAAGTCCACATTTGCTCACACTCAGTCTTTAGCTGTCATGTGTAATCAGCCAAAACCACAGCTCCCTATCCACATCTGGGCCCCACAGACCTTCCCATGGTTTACCCCAGACGTTTCATATGCCCTGCTTCAGTTCATTTGACAGCATGTACATTGACACAACGTCAACCTCATTAAATTACATCGTTCCATTTCACTCTATTCCGTGCATGCCTTTCACCCTCCTGCATGTTCAGGCCCCAACCGCCCAAAATCTGTTTCATTCCATCCTTCCGCCTCCAATTTGGTCTCCCGCTTCTCCTTGTTCCCTCCACCTCTGACACATATATCCTTTTTTTCAACCTTTCCTCACTCATTTGTTCCATATGTCCAAATCATTTCAACACACCCTCTTCTGCTCTCTCAACCACACTCTTTTTATTACCACATCTCTCTCTCTTACCCGTATGTTATTTACTCAATCAAACCATCTCACACCACATATTGTCCTTATACATTTCATTTCCAACACATCCATCCTCCTCCATACAACCCTATCTACAGCCTATGCTGCAACCATATAATACTGTTGGAACTACAATTCCTTCAGACATACCTATTTTCGCTCTCCAAGATAACATTCTTTCTTTCCACACATTCTTCATTGCTCCCAGAACCTTCACCCCCTCCCCCAACCCTATGTATATGTACATGTGTGTGTTTGCATAAGTGCATATTTATGTGTATGTGAGCAGCAGAGTGCCTTTTTTTGTCTGTTGCCTGATGCTACCTAGTTAACACAGGAAATGGTGATAAAGTATGAAAATATATATATATGTGTAGTACTTGAGTAAATGTTAAAAATAATCAGCTTCCATACTTTGTTCTACATTCCATGTTTCACTAAAGCATTAATAGATAATAAGCATGGACAACTCACAGATCTACTGCACTGGAACTGTGAAATACCTACTTGGGGAAATAAGCATGCCAAGACTTGCAGCAGACATCTGGAGCTCAACCATTCCTGGTCCAAGTGACTGTAAGCGCTCTAGGAAGAATTGACTGCCAGCAGCCAACACAGCCTTGTGGGCATAAATATGTGCCTCATCACACACCAGTCGAACATCCAATAAGCAAGACTGTGCGTAGAGGTGGTACAAACTATTTGCCAGCACAATGCTATGGCCTGGCCATGAAAGGCGGTCACTGTCACATGTAGCCATCCTGATAACTGGTACTACTTATGTGTTGTATCTTCAAAGTGGTTCCAGTTCTTTGAAAACTTCTGAACTGTTCCTAAAAAAAAAAGAAGAAATAGCAGAAAATAACATTAAATAAAACAAACAAGTTTCTTAGACAATCATCATTATCATAATATGCAACCATAAGACCCCTTTTATGGGGTTCCTAAAGCTTCGAAGCTTTAATGAATGAACGCTGATTGTATCAAGAAAATCTATCTTTTCTTTTGAGATTTTTCTAATATATAATCATATGATCATTCTCTGGGAACACTATACATGTAATACTACTGTGAGAGATTTTCTGAATACCAGATACTAATACCAAGTCAACAATACACTGACTTGTGTTTCACACACTGGTTGGCTCTTTTATCAGCCGATGAAACATCACATATGAAAAGAGTCTCTGTAGGGTATTACTGTACTAAAGTGTTGCTACCAAAACTTGTGGCATTAGTATCATATTCACCAGTTATTATCACTCTGGAGCTCAGAATACCTGCTGTCTTGGAAAACACATCCTCCGGAAAACTATAAAAACTGATCTTATCAGGAGGTTGGAAGCACATACCAACAAGAATGGGCTTGGTCTTGGGTATTATGATGTTGGCCCAAACAGCTTCCTCCAAGTCCTCAAAGATGATATCAAATCTAAGGTCATACGTGATGTCACTGCACATGTACATACACACACCTCCACCACTATGGTTCCTGTCCTTCCTTAGCCATACGAAGTTCTCAACTTCCACATCTGGTTCATGAATGGTATTATCCAACCAAGGCTCTGCAAAGCACAATACACTGGCATAGGTTTTCTATGTAATATCCTGCACCTCATCAATCTTTGGTACGAGATGGTAAGGGTTAAAAATCTACCAGGTCTCTGAGCCACTGCCTGGTCCATGGGCTGCCTTAGTGGTCTAAATCCCAGAGAGGGAAGGTTAACCTAATCTAACCAAACTCAAAGACTAAAACTTACCCTAACTTTACCAATCACATGGCCAACCTACCCTCACTAAACGTAGATAACTTAAACTAACCTAATCAGCACACTCTAGCCAAGCATAGCATTCCAAAACCTAATATAACCTATAACTTTAAAGCAAAGCAGTTGTCTGTGGAGTGCCACGGAAACCACAGGATGACATAGACAGCCTATTATGGATCATGTGACTGCCAGTAGGACAAGTAGCAGCACAGAGACTAGGTAGCACCTCATATCCTGCTGTAAAGGAATCCACAAATTAAGGTGTAATATGTGCAAACCTCTGTCCTTAAAATGTTGCCAACTTCCATCTTCAATCTCACCCTCTGTCTTTGCTGATAACTAAGACTGCATTCTTTCTTGGTAGATCTATGGTCATTTCACTAAGGTGTGTTCCCTTTTTGGTGTAATCTTACAATTTGGAATGGCAGACAAACAGCAAATTAATCACTGCATCTTATATTTGTGAACAGCAGTAGCAAGTGAGTGACAAACAAAAATAATTTATAATTTCGTTGTAACAACAGAGTCTGAAAACACTGACAAGATGTTTACAGTTCTACCCTAACTAGTAATCACATAGAACAATAATTTGCTGCAATGTGGAAGAAAGCTTGTCCAAGGATATGCAAATGAATCAGCCAGACAGATTTTATTGATTTCTCATTCTGGCAGTACAACTTTATTCTCACAAATAGGGTCAGACTTCTCATCTTTACATCTAAATGTTAGGTAAGTTCAGATTACATTTTCTAATTGTTAGAGCTTTCTATGCCCTAGAATAAGTCATGTTTAGTTTTGAGAATACCATCAAAATTGCTGAGCATGTAAAGAACATTATATTTTTATATATCAATCCATTGCCCGCTGATGTGCTGTAAACAGTATGGTATGCCTCCGGCAGTTGACTGTGACTGTGGGGTACAGTGGAATAGTAAGTCATAAAACAACTGCTGGCAACTCAGTGTTTCCCTATCCTTTTATCCATATTTTTCCACTTGGCTGATTGGCGCCCTTCAAAATGCCGAGAAGGACAATACATCCTGTACATAATGCCAAGAAAGCAAAGAAAAATAAATCTAAATTATGTAAATATATATATTCAGTAAATGTATAAAAGTAAACTCAAATAATGGAGGGTATATCAACAGAAAATGGAAAATTATAACCAACAGCATATTGAAATGTGTATATACTATGGTGTAAGGAGGGTTATATTTAACAGCTGGCAGAGTTGCAGTCTAAACATTAATTCACCTGGGATGCTCACCACAAATGTAAGGAAAGTTTGAATATGTTACTATATGTGTACTGCTAAACAGTGTTTTAAAAAATAACCATCTACTGGTAAGGCAGATAAATTAGTAACATTTTACTCACAGAAAAGTGTCACACTTGTGGTACATTTAATATGAAGAGCAGCCAAAGTCAATGGTTAAAGTAAGCTGATAACAATAAAAGTTATGAATATAAGAGAAAATGTGGGGTTGATTAATGAAGAAATTGGTGAAACACTCGCAAAAGAAATCAACAGAACCCATAAATGCCTCACTAGCCTTCCCAGCAACCAAGATTTACTTTCAATACTCTTGTCAAAATATACTAAACACACCCATGATTCAGCATTACCCCAAATACTGATAAATGTAAAAAACAGATGACAGACTGTGGTGCTGTTTGTGCTACTTTCCAGCCTTCTCACAAACAATGATTCCACACAATCCCTAGGAGCAGATCACATTAATGTTGGTATAAGTATTTCTATATAAATTTTAGCTGCTACAGGAGGTTAGAAGTTTTCATGGGGTTCTGTTGTTATTTATTAATGTTAGTCCTGTTTGCAATCAACTTCACAGTTTTCCTGATGCTCCTAACCCTTACTACTCCCACCGTATCTAGTATCATAAAATCAAATATAATGCTCCCAATCATGATCACATCTTTTAATAAATTTTCAAAGCGCTGCCATTCAAGGAGAAAATTTCATATGACCAAATCTAGTTTTAATGCATAACTAAATCAGTAATTTGCATTTATTTCACTACATAATTTCCTTCTGCTTCAACATCTTGCCCACTTATCTGATAATGACCAGGCAAAAAACAAGCTGCAATCAAAAATTGTATGACTAGAAAATATTGAGAGAAAGGAATCAAATTATAATTCAGAGCTCCAAACATGGTTTTAGACCTGACACTTAAAAGTAGAAAGATCACAGAAAGAGGAAAAGATAAAAGTTGGAATTGAATTCCATTGCTTAGCTGTTTGATGAAAGGAGGCATCACAGCAGTCAAACCATGAATGGCCAATCTCCACACAGAAACTCTGGGAAGCAGCAACCAGACACATGCCTCGGGTTTAAGCCTTGGTGATGGGGAAACATGCGAACAGCAATGGCAAAACTAACACCTTCAGAACAGAGAGAAAGCAGCAAAACTGTGACATACTGAGAGGAATGGCTGAAGAAAGGTAATGGCATGAGAATTAATGAGATGGAAAGCTTTAGTTTCCACTCTCACTAAAACGTGTATGCAGAACAAACTCAGATACTTGGACAAATAGAAAATAGCTGCTCAGAAGAAAATAATTATGGGACCAATACAACACCAAAAGCTTTGAGGGAATTTCTTGGATAGAGAGGAGGATATTATTATGCTCAACAAGTATATGTTACTTCAGCACTGAATGATGATTTTGAAACTTATAGGAAAGAAATGAGTGATTCTTAGAAAGAGATATGAGGGCAAATTGAGTTTTAGCACTACTGAGTTTAACCAATTTACTATCACCTCATTCTCAGAAATCTGTATGAGAAAGAGAATAAGTATTAAGTAGGAAGAGGGAAGAGAACGTTAGATGATATGTGCAAAGTGGAATCAGCAGCATAATACCTAATATGGGAAGTTAAAGACTGAGAAAGTAGGCAATAAGAAAGAACTATATGAGACACTATTGTTGATAGGATATAAGGGATATGTTGTACTATCATTGACTATTGCAACGGAATGGCTGGAGAGAGCATGTTACCCATTAGGGAACTGAGAGAAGCAGAAAAACCAATAGAAAGAAGTTTAGAAAGAAAAGAATTGTACCATATCCTGTCAAATGCTTTAGAGATGTTGACAGCCATATCAAAAGTTTCACTAAATTTCCTGAGAGAGGGAGGACCAAAGTGTGTTACTCAGATCACCAGTAAACCTTGCACAGCAAAATCAGTAATGGTGATGTGAAAGAGGGGAAAGCTATTCAAAGTGTTTGAGGATGTAAGAAATAAGGCATGTCAAAGACTTTGGAGTTAGCATCAGTGAGATCAATGGGGCAATAGATGGAAGGAACGCTTCCACAAGGAAGAAAGTGTGTGGCTTTTATAGGCAAAATGGAGCTATCTAAGAGCCAAACTCCCTTATGATCCGAAGTGATAAACCATCTGGACCATACGACTTGGAGTTAAGAAAGTTCTCATAGATTCAGTACAAGAAAAATATAAAAGGCATTGTTCAGTGGCTGATGATGCAAAACCATATAATTTTACTAAATTTAATACATCATCTACCTCTCCCTACTTAATCCTAAATCCCTGTTAATAATGTGTCACTGCAAAGGAGCTGCTCGAAAACTAAAGTACAGCTCTAAATTTAAGCTTGACCTAATTCAACACAGATAATAAAGAAAACCTTAAAAATAACATACGATGGTTATTCTGCCGACGATTCGGTACAATTGTATCAAATAGTTTTATGCCAACAGTTCATTTTTCTATGTTTTCCCTAATTTTTTGGATATATCGACTGTTCCTAGGGGAAGAAAAGTTTTTGCAAATATTGAGCTTACTGGCACAGGCTGTACAGGACATCATTTCCAATCATGTTTCAGCCACTCCCCATTTTAAACAAGTATACCGATGGAGATCAACTGGTTTCATACCTTTATTATAACACGTTCCGGAGTGTAGGGACCCATAGATGGTAGAAATTAGAAAGGCTGGGACGCGAAGATGAATGTTAAGCTTTTGTTTACAATCACAGCTGATGCGCTCTTGCCCACTGGCTATAGTGCCTTAGGGTTTGCGAAGCGCTAACTGCTACATCACTCATGCTTCCAACCCCTGCTTCACTCATCTTCATATTAAAAGTCATTTGCAGAAAGATCCAAGAATTTATAAAGCATAAGAAGAGTTTCAAGAAATTCCATTGTACCAGACTGCTGTCAAGGTGTCCATAGCGTAACTTGCTATATACAGAAAAGCTCCTTTTTCAACATTGATAGGTTATGGTCGCTTGTATAATACAAAGAGAAAATGCAATATTCATACATAATACATATATGCATCATATCGAGGAGGAAAGACCGAGTAAAACAACTTTAGGGACTGTGGTAAAGCAACAACCTAATTAATGCGCTAACTACAGACTTTCAATCTAGGGCTTCCTAACACTACAGAAAATGTGAATAGAAACATTTACTAGTGAAATATGATTTTATAGTGAAGCTGAGCTTCATGTTAGAATGATTATAATTCGTATGCAAAGTATAGTAATGAATACGTTGGGTTACCAGGGCCTCTGAGATTGGGGTGCATCGTACCCGGGCCCGGGGATGCATAACAGGGCCCGGGAATTTCCTGGGATCTCAGAAAATCAACAGAGCGCCCCATTTTATCCCTCTCTCATCTTCCATACCCTTTTTGGCCTTACAGCTCATGACATAAAACCGTAGTGGATAAAAAGGGGACGACTAATGGAGAAGCGATGGAAGAGGGCCCGAAAGAAACTTTGTACCCCCTGATAAAATTCTTCTCAGGGGACCTGTGGGTCACAATAATTTCACAATTACCCACGGTTAGTACCCTGAAAATTGCTAGAAACTTATTCTTTATGCTTCTGTTAAGTATTAGCACTGTATCTACAGCAAAGTTCTCTAAAGTATTTTTTTTTTTTTTTACAAAATATACTATTAACGCTAGTGAGTTTCGTTCTCTTCCAACTCAACGCAATATATCTAAATGTTGATTACAGTGTTGTTCGTGTTGTTAACAGCAACCGACAAGGATAATATGCCAATTTGGAAGTGCTGAAATGGTGCTGGAAACCATCTTCTTCCAGGGGATGTGAATTACTGCCGTGTAAGTCTTTTGATATCTTCCAACCTGCATTATATGTATATATTTGTATTCTTTCCTTCTATTTTCATTAAATTCCTGTCTTTTTTTATATCCTTCCTCCTTCCTCTCTTTTCTCAACGTAAATCACCGAATTCAATTATGGGGAGTTAAACAGGCCTAGTTCAAATTCTGCTGTATGAAGAATCACCGGATGTTTCTGTTGCGGACCTTTCTGTAAGCTTGAATAATTTTCCAGTTATTTCATCAACATTCGCTGTATTTCGGATGACCATTATAGAGCATCTAGGGAGGTCTCGTAATATCTATTTTCTAATAGACCCATACGTGTATAAGTCTTCCGTTAATGCCTTTCACATCAACATACCATTTCGTCCACTCTGCTTCAGGGGAGGAGTCTGCTCTTATTCCTACACATACAATCCTCTTGCATCATAAAGAGAACTTTGAATAATCAGATATTAATGCTATCAAGTGTAAAACCTATCCCTAACATACTTTTTATTCTTCCATAGTTCACATACTACTCTCCAAACTCCACAGTTATTATAACTTTCTTTTGATTCCCTAGATTTCTGCCATGAGGGCATGACTTTCTCAAGCTGAGGTCTTCTACTGGAAAGACTTCAACATACACAGACCATAGGAAAATGGTTGAAATCCTCTCACATAGAAAGTGTGGTTGATGGAAGCCCACACGTTTAACGTTTACCATTCTCAGTAATACGAAGCAAATTATTATCCATTGTGCCTAATATCCAAACTGTCTTAGCCAATTTTCTAGAACACTAGTTTTGTTTTCCACCCCTAATCTTTCTTCACACTACAACTAAAACTTATGCTTCCCAGCTGATTCACCCAACTCTTCTCCACCACAACAATTTTGCTCCCCTGTTGGTTCACCTTACTATATCTCATTTATATTCTACTCATCTCTCTCCTTATCACTATTCCCTTAGCAGCTTTCCCTAAATGCCAGAAATGAGACCTTTACTTAACAGGTGCTGACTGGGATAAATCTTTTCCTTGGCGCTGCATCTGCCCTTGGTGAGTGTATGGCTGATGGTACTGCCAAAGACATTGAGGACATATATCTCTTCCTCCGGCATTTACCTCTTCTTCCAGTCCATTATCCAATTCCTTGCTTTTGAGACCATCTGACCAAGGAACCTGGCATACCATACCTTGAAAAACTCAACAACGTGCATTCAGTTTTCATCTTTGACTGAAATCATTACAGATGCACTATTCATGAGTAAAGAATCGAGAAGAATCATACCACTTACAATACCTACAGCATTGAAGTCTGTAACCAATACAAATGAACCACAGTAAGGCAATGGGTGTAGGAGCTGGTCAAGACATGATGTTTAGAGTTTGAGTTTAAATGGGTGGGACCTGGAGAAAGTTGAATGCTTTCTGAATCTAAGAGTGGACATGGTAGTGGATGGAATGATGTGAGTGAAGTGAGTTGCAAGGTGGAAAAAGGGGTTAGGATCCTCAGCATGTCAAGATGCTGGTGAATCACATGAGAAGTGGCACTGTCAGAGAGAGGTGTGATAGTGCGCACAGTCTGACCAAGTTGGATGAACAGAGTGTTTCTGCAATTGGAGAAGATGAGTGAAAAGAGAATGACAAGAGAGATCCATTCCTTTGGATATCAACAAAAATTGAACTGGTTTTATCATCATTATATAACCCCAGGACCCTTTCTCTACAGGGGCTCTTGCAGCTTGAAGGCTGCACTACTTCCACTAGCAGTGATATAATGGACTCCTTTGGTATGAAAAGTTCCTTCATGAGACTGTATTCCTTTTCATCAACAGACTATGACACAGCCTCACCGATGGTGACTTTTCACTTGTGGCATAACAGCAAACAGGCAGAGTTCTGTAACACCTACTGGATTTGTTGGATATTAATAATGATAGCGTGGCAAAAGAAGGATGTAGGCAAGGCTAGATTTAAGGCAGAGGGGATGACCAGGGCAACAGCCTTGAGATCCCCACCAAACAGATACTGTGTCAAGTGTATAAAAAAGTGGAGTACTTGAGGGATGCTTTGCAAGGACATTCTGCATGAACCACTGTTGTAAAGTATCAGTAAGAGTAGCAGGCAATAATGTACAGACATCATTGCCAACCATTCTATATGATGCAACCAAAATATATTTCTCACATATATTGCCTGCAATACAGTTGTTGAATACAAACTGTTCTGAAGTTATTGTGATAGTCACCAAGAGAAAGTTTTTTCATATTTGTTCAGTCTTACCTGCAGTAGCAAGGTAGGGCCCAGAACAGACTAAGAACAGCTTTATCTGCTTACATCCACTTTCTAGCTGTCTAGTTTCATGAATTAAAGCCAGAAACCCCTATCTATCTACCTATATCTGTGATGCCTGCTCCCTTTGGGAACTCCCTCAAGGGGTGGCCATGGCAAAAGAGTCCCCATAACTGCTGAGCCCCAGTGCCACTCCAGAAGCCCCTGTCCAAAGCAAAGAACCACAGACATTTCCATGGGTTCCACAGACCATTTCATATGCCCTAATTCAGCTCATCGTCGGCACATCTCCCCCTGTACACCACATCACTCTAATATACTCTATCCTACGAGTGCCTCTTACCTTACTACATGTTCTGGCCCCCCACTAACTGAGCATCTTTCCACCTCATCCTCTGTCTCACCCTCATCTTTAATCTCTTCACTTCTAACTCGTTTTCCCCTCTTGGTCAGTCTTCCCTCGCTCAATCCTTTCCATATACCTAAACCATTTCAGCATACCCTTTTCAGCTCTCTCAAACATCTCTTCTTATTACCACACCTCTCTCTTCCCCTGTCACTTCTCACTTGATCAACTCTCCTCACATCACATAAAGTCTTTAGTCATTTAATTTCCCAAACATCCATCCTCTTCCACACGTTTTTCTTGGGGCCCATACCTTGCATCCATGCAGTACCAATGGAGATAATGCACCATTAAAAATCCCCATCTTTGCCCTTATAGATAGTTACCTCTCGACACACTCCTCAATGCACCCAACAAGAACTTTGCCCCCTCACCCATCCAGTAATTCACTTCAGCTCCCATTGTCCTATCCCCTGCCATGTCTACTCCCAGGTATGAAAATAAAAGGGGGGGAAAAAAAAAATCTAGGTTCATTCTATTCAGACTCACACTAAAAACCGAACTTTCTCTCTTTTTTTGATAAACCTTATTATCTTACCTTTATTCACATCAAATTTGAACTTCTACCTTTCATATACTCTCCTTAACTTAGACACCAGCTTCTGTGGTTTCTCAATGAACTCTGCCACCAGAGATGTGTTATCTGCATACAGCAACCGACTTCCCTCTAAAATCCCCCCCATCCCAATTGACTGTAGAACTGCCCCATCTCCAAACCCTCATTTACTTCCCTCACCACTCCATCCAAAAAGATTAAAAAGCCATGGTGATATCACACACCCTTGATGCAAACCCACTTTCATCTAGAACCACTCATCATCCTCTCCCTATTTGCACATGACTTGCTCTTAAACATATGTTGCCTTTGAAAAGACTTATCACAGTTGAAATAAATCCCTTCTGAAATAAAATCAACCATGATTAATGAATGAGCTTATGTTACTGTACTCCACCTGTACAACATTACAATGTGATTGTAGTTGACTACTCCACCTGTACAACATTACAATGTGATTGTAGTCACCTTTGGTGAGGCTGTCATTGAAAGTGGATGAAAGGAATACAATCTTTTAAAAGAAATTCTTATTCCCAAGGAGGCCACCCTTTCCCTGCAAGTGACTGTAGTGCATCCTTCAAGATATAGGAGTTGCATTAATGGGGGTCCTGGGGTTATATAATTAATCAAAAAATAAAGTTATTTGTTCATTATTCATCCCATATGCAGATCATCATTTTGGCTTCAGTGAAGATACTGAACTTCTTAAAATCTCGCCGTGTTATCCTCCTTAATCCTCAGAATTCACACTTTTCATTTTGTTTAACCACTAAAAAAGAAAAACAACAGAAGTATTCTTTGTCCACAACTTCCACTCTAATAATGTGCATAACTGTCTTGCAGATGTTTCAACACAATGTGCTGAAAAGTGTGGGAGTGAAGCCTGAGTGTAGAGTTGCTACTGTATATGATTTATTATGCCTATATCAAAAAGTTTATTACCTATTATCATTGAAATATCTTATAAATAAAAGTAATCTTTTTATTATCAATGTTCTTCATTGATCATTTCTTCAAAGCAGTAAAGGCATGAAAGTCCATAAAATCACCAACTGTAATATTTAGGTGCAGTGTTTTCAAGATCAGGCAGGCACTTTTAACAGTGCCTCCACTTTTGTTAGAAAAGTTTCTTCTGCCTCATTTTAGTCAACTTTCAGTGTTGAAAAAGCATGTTCATGAAATAACTCTCCACATGATACAAAGACAAATCATCATCATCAAATTCAGGATCACCTTCTGCTTGATGCTCTAATTCTAGCTATATGCTTCTAAATTTCCTTTTAACAAAATTCATGAAAATGTGCTGTCACTGACATGGCTAACAGATGACTGTCTGTGGGTACAAATTATATTGATTATACACTGCCTGCCACCTAAGCCACCATACAGGATTAGTGTGCAGCCTTAAAATGGGGGTGTGAAAGTTGCTCAGCTTGCATAGAAATCTGTCAGGAGACATTATAGGGTTAAATATACACTTCATCAGTAATGGTTGATATGAACGAAATTCTACGAAGAGGTTCAAGTTTGGTATCTCAGCCATTTTTTGAAAGTAACTACCACAACTGAAACATATCTAAAATAATTTCAGGATAAGAGTATATAATAAAAAAATGTAATTTTAAAAATTCTCATTCTTTTGAAGGTTCACTTCTCGTAGAAACAAAAAAGATCAGTTCCCTTTATGAAGAGAAATGGCTAATCAATGATTTGGTTTGGCCAGAAGGCATAAAATATTACTCTACTAATGTCATTGACCCCTTTGTGAATAAATGATATTCTATAAAGAAAAAAGATGTATAAATAACACCTTTTCCAATACATTTGATTTTAAATAGTATGTTCCTAAATCTATGCGTGTCATTTTACCATATTATTTATTTATAGAAAATCAAAACATATAAGAATCCCAAGGTTTCCTCTTAAAGTTTTAATCTCAGAATATTTGTAATTCTAAATGTCTTCAGTGGTACTTTTGAATGTTTTCATACTACCTTAACCCATTCACTGCAACCTATTGTTGATATAAAGACACCCTAATGTGCAGGGGAATTCAATAAATCAAAGGGCTAATTATTTCACAATTTGAATTTGGAGATTGGTAGAGTACTCATCCCTGAGTGAAAAAAAATATAAATACATAACATTTTCCAGTAACTCTCCTGACATTCTTCTATAAAGGTTCAAAGTTTGCTAGTGTGAGGAGAAATTCTCATAAGCACTGCCAGAAAAAATAAAGGAAAAGGCTACAATTATTTGCAAATTGTGTACAATGTTTCCATCTCCTGGCAATACTGCAGTGACAGCCATTGCAAACTGATCTCCCACATCTATTTTTGTCATCTATCATGTTGTGTTAGATTTATCAATTTCAGAGTTGACATTGCCTTGTTTCATTTTTCTCTTTTTCTTCTTCACCTTCTAGTTCACTGAATTCATTAGACTCCATTGCATCCTGGATATCAGCAAACTTTATATCTTACTCTCCCACCTCTGACATTCTGATGGCTGTTACCCCATATAATCAAAAACAATTGGTTTGCTTTTTTGGCATGGGTCATATGTTGCTATTTCCTACTACTGCCCTTAGTTTTCTTCCTGCCAATACCTTAGGTGCAATATTCTAAGGTACTGTACAGCTGCATCCCACATTCAACCTGACAACCTTATCATATGCCTTCTCCAGATCCATAAATGCCATATGCAAACCCTTCTGTATGTCAAAGTATTTCTCACACACATTCTTCAAAGTAAACACCTCATCCACACATCCATCTACCAGTTCTGAAGCTACATTGTTGAATTACTTTTGTTGTTGTTGCAAACCCTGCAGTGAATGGGTTTAGTTTCATTACTATAATCAGCTTTAAATTCTTATTTCATTGACAGCACATAATCCCTAAGCAACAGAAATAACTTCTGCAACCTACCTTTAATGTGCTATCATTAAATTTACCACAAGTATTCTAATATAACTATAATATATATATATATATATATATATATATATATATATATATATATATATATATATATATCCCTGGGGATATAAATTTACGTATGCACACCTTCCCCAACATTTACATCTGTATTTTGAACTTACATTTACACTGCATCTCATCCTTGCGTTTACATCTGCACTGTGCTCATACATTTCATTGGCTTCTTACTCTTACATTCACACTTGTACCTTGCATTAATATTTACACTCTCTCTCTATCAACACTTCTTTGGAAACTTAACATCGTTTCTAATCACCTTGAAATTTTTCTCTGACATCTGCCAACTTCTTTTCCTTTTATTGTTTGCAAATATAGCTGTTTATAATTCTCATTGCTTTCTCACTCAAAAGTTTTGATCCAAACCACTTACATAAGTATAATGCTCCTCTACATATTACTTTTGTGAAGTGTGATAAGCTCCCATCAGGAAGCGTATATCAAAAGAGCGACCTGATGTAATCTCTCTTTCCTAAGATTGCATTATCATATTCGTCCCTGTTGTACAGTCCTCTCTGATAATTCGTGTATTTACAGGCCCTTGGGTATCCTGTGTCGCAGGTAAGTATCAATAGGATATGGAAACATTCATGTCATTTGCTCTCTCATTTCCTCATACGATCCTATAGTTTCCTGCCATGTCCCTTATCCCTTGGTCTCTCGAATCTCTTCCGTCAAATAATCCACTATAGTGATTATCTTTCTTAACCTTCCCTTCTTTCCATTTCTTTCATGTTTTCGGAACCAAACCTTGTTCTCATCACCTGTATTAATACGCAGTTTATCCACACATATATTCTAATCTACAACATGTAGTATATATATATATATATATATATATATATATATATATATTTATTTTTATATTTATTATACTTGATCGCTGTTTCCCGCGCCAGCGAGGTAGCGCCAGGAAACAGACGAAGAAAAAAAAATACCCCATCCCCCCCGCATGCACACATATATACATAGATGCTCACATATGCACCACACATATATATATATACATATCAACCTATACATATATACATACATACACATACATATACACACA
>JAYMFT010051042.1:0-15241 GCA_038088735.1 Panulirus argus
TTATTATTATTATTATTATTATTATTATCATTATTATTATAATTATTTTTATGATTATTATTATTATCGTTATTATTATTAATATCGTTATTACTATTATTATTTTTATTATTATTATTATTATTATCATTATTATTATTATTATTATTATTATTATTATCATATTTACTATTATCATTATCATTATTATTTTTATTATTATTGCTATTATTATCATTATTATTATTATTATTATTGTTATTCTTACAATTATCATTATTGTTATTATCATTATTATTATCATTAGCATTTAATCATTAATGATAATACAACTACTGCTTCTACTACTAATATACCCTATTCACTCTGTTCTGATAGCTGGAGTCAAGAAACGTTTAAATTAAGGTTGCTCATCGGTTTATGCAACACTGAGGAGCGTGGTAAATCTATAGCTCTTCTTACCTTAACACATATATATTCTTATTTTTAAATTGCTTGTGATATAAGCAGCCAGTTTAGATATAGAATCATATCCGAAGCAAAAGAGGTAGAAATTAGCCTAAAAAGTTTACCGTTATCAAAGAAAATTAAACTTGATTATAAAGTCTTATAAAATGATGAGTGACGTTTGAAGTAAATGCAGATATGTAAATGCGCTCAATCAACAAGGCTACGTGTTTTGTCTCATAATGCGATGTTTCCAAGTGTATGGACTCGTACGGTAAATTATGGTTCTCTGCCAGTTTTCATTATTCTATAGATAATCATTATATGTAACTTTTCGTAATTTTTGTGTGAATCATTTGTGTCTGGCTTTATTTTACATTACTCAAAGAAAAGATAAGTAAATTCGACATTAGGAGTTCAGTGAGCTTATATCTAGCACCAGCTTATTACATGCGCTTTCAGATCGTCACTTTAATATTTTCATATTTATTCGCCACGGTGCGTTTTGCATTGGTCACTATATTTCGGGAGATACAAGGTTAATCAAATGCTGTTCCTGAAATGTTATACCAACTCTTATTACTTTTCATTTCTGGTTTAGAAAATATTTGAAAATGAAGAAATGGCGGGAAACTAGAGCGGCGCGTGCCAAAGTCTGCCGACGCTGCAACTTACTCCCCATTATCTAAAGGTTTGTGGTTCTTTATTTCACACTTTACTCCAGTGTGATGATATTACGAAAACCTTTCATTATATTATGATGTAACAGACTTGACAGGTGTCGTGAACAGGTAAGGTACGGCGTTTATAGAGCAGGTGGATGAGCCAGAGAAGTGTTATATAACATTTGTCAGACTTTCAAGTCTTAATTAGCAGTAATTACGTCTGTTAATCATAAAATATCAAGAAACATTTTAGATCTGTCTGACTCTAAGTAAACCAATAGATAGCAATAAAAAGTAGGCTAGGCTATCAAAGCAGCCTGACTGGTGCCGGGTCGCTACCCTCTGACTGATGTTTCCCGCGGCGGCCTTTCATTGTTGTCTGGTAACCAAAGTGACTCCTTACTCCAGGGGTCGGCAACCTTTTGAACACAGTGTGCCAGTTTGTAATCAATGCCATTTTTCTTTTTTTTTTTTTTACTCCCTTGCGTGCTATGTGTTATTTTTTCAGCACTATATAGTCTATGAAAATTGAAATCATAACTATACAGTATGTAGTGACCATTGTGATTAAAGTAAAATGTATTTTTCTGTACATGCATAACATAAATGTAACATTTTTGTATCATTTAGTATTCTTTGTAACTAAAAATATATTCTTTTTTTATTTTGAATCTATACTCACCATATTAATGCGATCCTTACCCTTCCTTTGGCCAAAGAATGATCCGTTGTAAGCTTGCTACGATGGGGGTTGAGGATGTGCTTCATGTGTGGAAATATCTGCTCACATTGATATATAGATCCAAATGTTGATAGCAATGCAAAAGCTACTTTCTTCATGCCATTGAATTTATCAGGCAGTGATGTCTAGGAACCTAATATGGAGAGTGCATGATCATTCGCACTAGTTACCAATATTTCTCGAAGATCTTGAAATTTAGCTGACCACAATGATGAGGCCTGAAAGTCAATTAACTGTATTTCCAACTCCTCAGTTTCCATCCACTCAAAGAGAGACGCGTCCAACTCACTGTATTTAAAGGTGTCTGGTTTGATTAGAAATGAAAACACAGGGCCAATGTGTTGAAAATCTTGAAAGCTGATTGAGAACCCAGACTTTAATTCTTGCAGTTACACCTGAAGATCAGTAGTGTTGACAGGATGAATTGCAGATAAGTTCTTCAAGTTTTTGAAGTAACGGAAAGAACCAGTTTTAATATCTGATGAGTAAATTGCAAGCTTTGCAACAAATGCCTTTCAAGTATCATACAAATCCATCACTGTTTTTTCTGCACCTTGCAAGAGAAGACTGAGGTCATTTAGATGTTTGGTAATGTCTTAGAGAAACATAAGTTTCACAATCCAATTTCTGTCCTCCAGCTCAGGATAGTCTTGACCTTTTTCTGATAAGAAAATCTTGATTTCATCAAAGCATTCCACAGATCTCTCCGATACCTTCCCTCAGCTTAAGCACCTAACACTACTGTGCAAGGGTATATCTTTGTAAACACTGTCCACCTCTTCAAGGAAAGCTTGAAACTGCCTGTGCAACAAGAAAATTCACTACTTTTGTAACAGTTGACATCACCTTGTTGAGATCAGAGCTCGAGATCTTGGCACATGAATTTTCTTGATGAATTATGCAGTGCAATTTCAGAATGGGGTGCCAATTTTATCCTCAACCATCTTAGTAAAACCCTTGTGTTTTCCTACTATAGCCGGGGTACCATCCATTGTGACTGCCAAAATTTTTCTTATGTCAACCCCTGTGCCCTCAAAATGGTCAGTGAATGTCTTCAGTATATCCTCTCCCTTGATAGTGCCATACATAGGTTTAAGACAGCACAGCTCCTCGTGTATCTCTGTGTCACTATACCTGGCAAAAACAGCCAAGCGGGGAATGTCAATTATATCCACGCTTTCATCCAGGGCCACACTGAACACAGGTGTAGTCACTGTAGTTGTTAAAGCAATAGTTTGCTGCTTACTTACATTAGCAGCCATTTCTGAAATACATCTCTCCATGGTCCTAGCTGAGACAGGCATGTCTTTTATCCTTGAGATGATCATGAGTCTGTTTAATATGCCATCAAATAACACCTCAGAGCACTCTAGGAAAGCTGCTTTTAAAAAATCTCCATCAGTAAAAGGCTTTCCAGGCTTAGCAATACACAGAGCTAGTTTGTAAAGGGCCTCAGTTGCATTGTTTTTGCTAGCACTCAGGTTCTTAAACACATTACTCTGTTTCTCATAGCGGGATACTGTTTTCTTAATTGCTTCAGCCTTGTCTGCACTGTCCTTGAAAGTCTTCTCGTGTTTCGTTTCAAAGTGTCTTTTAACACTTGATGTGCCACACGACATTCTCGCAGCAAAGAGCACACACAGCAAGATCATTCTGCTGAATAAATCCAGTCATTTGTCAATGACGACTGAAATGATCAGACATCAAGCTTGACTTTTTCTGCAGTAGCCATGGCAACAGTAACTAGAAAGAGTGTCACTTACGGCGGCTAAATAGTTACTGAAACAGCAGCGCAGCATGACTGATGCATCACCAGTGGCTGGGGCAATGTGTCTCATACTCGTCTACATCTCATTGTACTCATGTACTCCTCATCGCGGGTATGAAACATTTTCGTTTTAATTCAATGTATCATAGGAAAGAATTATTTAGATTTTAGAATCATATCTCTCTCTCATCTATTTTGTTTAACTTTTTTTCTTTGCTCCTTCGAATCACATGGCGTGCCATAGGCAATCACTCTGCGTGCCAAGTCTGGCATGTGTGTGCCAAAGGTTGCCAACCCCTACCTATGGTAATGGTCTCATGGTTAGGTTTACAGTTGTGGAAACTAGAAGTGCTGTCTCAACTGGATCAGAGGAACATCCATATGAGAAACATACGCCTATAAAGGGTCAAGATCAGCCCACATCTAGCCTGGGGCAGGATGAGGTGACTGAAGATCTACCTTTAGAAGTCCTACATCCATTGATAGTCAGTCCAAGAAAAGAGGACTCTGCCCTACTGCTCATATTACCAGACAAGCTCTCATAAGATTTAACCTTCATGAAAAGACATGCCATGAAAAATCAGTATCGAAAAACTATCTCCTACACAACTAGCACCTCCCAGGGAAAAGATACAAGTGAAGAAATGCAGCTGCCATGGAAAACATTCTTTACATGGAGTCATCATCAGCAATGACCTTACAGTTGGCAATACTACACACTTTGGTTTAGGCTACAAGGAAAGTTAAACCAGAGGGTTGTCAATTCCTCTGGTTAGGGAAACATTAATGTGAAGGTAAGACAGGGAACAACAGATCAACCAACAAAAGAGGGATGTTTCTCAGGCTTCTCCCCAGAATAAGATGTAAGGTTTTCAGAGGTTACCTGACTCCCCATAATTCAATGAACAGGTAACTTAAAAAAAAATAAAGCTGAAGTAAGTTCAGCAACAAAAACAACACTCACTGGCTAATAACATCCAAGTCCCAGGTGTAAGTCCAAATTATTAATAACCAGAGAGATGACGTAAACACATTTTCTTTTTCATTCCTCAACTCTGTGCAGAGGTCTTCCCCATGCATCTACAAGATAAATCTGATACATGATCTGGGACCAGAGATGACGTAAACACATTTTCTTTTTCATTTCTCAACTCTGTGCAGAGGTCTTCCCCATGTATCTACAAGATAAATCTGATACATGATCTGGGACCAGACCTGAGGGATGTTATGCCTCATTCTATCGAATTAACTACCTTGAGACAAGATCTCATCATTGCAACATAAGCTGTGTACTGATTACTAATCACTGGCATTTTGGTAGTAAAAAGAAGGCCTATATGCAATAGGCAGGGCTGTCCATGACTGAAAGGTCACCTGTATATCACTAGTATACTAGTCAGTGAAAGGGGCTTTTTGGTTACATGTAAGGCTTCTCTACATATACAGTTTTTTCATGTATATCTATCCTAAATCCCTCAATGACGGCTCAGGAAAAGGAATATCTTGCTTCAGGAAGAACCTCACGGTACACCTGGGGCTACCTCCCAAGTAGCAGCTTAAGGAAAGAACCACCTACAGAAGGGATACCACACTCCTAAGCAGAACCAGGAAGGAAAAGTTCACTAGTGATGAACAGAACTGGATGGGCTTAATCTACTATTCAGTCAATTCCTGTATCATGTTACCAACTGGTCAAAAGGAACAGATATGATCTTAATTTGTGTGATGAAAGACAAAAATGGTACAGAAACCGCATTCAAAGGTGCCCTGGAAAAAAAAAACTTATGTTTACAACCCTATTTTAAGGAAGAACTTTTAGCCATGCAAGGGACTACCTTAGTTCCAATTCCTTAGGGTGGCATTGCCCCTACATCATAGTATACTGGTCAAGGTATGGGACTTCCCAGTCAATGGCAGAATCCACTTAACTGTGAATATGAGAAGGAAGGGGGATTCTTTATCTACAAGCTGCTTCTAATACAACTGCTCAGTGAACAAAAACAGTTTTCAGATTATAAACAGTCCTCTATGGAGGCTTTGACTAGAACATTTATCCCTGGGATGACACAACCTGGAGTTCAAATCAGTATCACTGCTACACCAATACAGTTCTAGTCCCTACCTCCAGCATAACTCTCCCTCTATGGGACCAATACACTTAAAAACCTCTGAAAAACTGACCTGCAAAACAACCAACACATGAGAAACACATGTAAGAAGAAGAAAGGGTGGAAGAGAAAAGGCAGAGGAAGGGAAGACATGAGAATATCATGATATCACCTGCCGGTCACTCAATAAATCCAATATTACCATTTCTTTTTTTCTCAAACAAACTATTGGTTGAAACAAAGTATCAATAAAATGAATCCTTCCAGTACTATCATACATAGAAAACAGTAAGAACCTAAATACAGGGAAAAATATAATAAACTCTGAAGAAAAAAATGGGGCGGTGGTGAGGACAGACACGTGTGGCATGATACCAACAACCAGTCATTCCATAATTCCAATATTATCATAATATGCCATACATAAATCTACAGGTTGTACCAGTTAATCAGTCAACTCCAATACTGTATAAACACCATCAAAATGTAAATGTTATAATTAAGGTACACAAAAAAATTATGTGGGCACCAGAACCATTAATGCTAGAGGCACCATGGCCACTTTCCTTCAAGTTATATTCACTAAGTGAACAAACTTGAACATTTACATTTCATTCACGTGGTCAAGACAATTCACAGACTACCCATACTACTGCATCCGTTACCCCTGAAGTCAAGTAAAAGGGGTGGTAATACCAGAAAAATACTAAATAACTAGAATCTAATATACATCTACATGATAAACATATAAATAAGTACAGAACTGAAAAATTTGAAAAAAAAAAATTAAATGAAAGAAAGGGATACTGATCAATAAAAGCTGCTTAACAGCATGAGCACCAAAGCAACGTCTCCATCATGCCCTGAAACTAAGAAATGTGAGTGCTTCAAGTGGTCAGTGAGAGGTGGAACTTGGTGGCTGCTGACTGGACAAAGTCAGTTCTTAAAGGCAAGTATTGGTCATAAATACTGCCGAGTCATTTGCAAAGGGTGAGCTTGGGCTGCTGCCTTTCACTGAATATACTGCTGGATTAGCCAGTACATTTCCAAAAAATTCATCTAATTAAAAACAGAAAAGGAGAGAAAAGTTAGCTTTAACCTTGAGAAGACCAAGCTTTTGAGTCAGAATACTCACCTGCCCTTCACTCTCAATACATTCTGTTACACTGGTTCACCTTACAATGACTTTTGAGTTTCAGACTAACTGCACAAACAGCTGAGGTGAGAATACATGACAGGTAAGGGAAGTTTACCTTCAGAAGATGGTTACAAGAGTAATTTTCAGTAGTTAGGTCAAAACATCCTTTAGGAAACTGTTGCTAAGTTTTTAGTTAGGTCAAAACATCCTTTAGGAAACTGTTGCTAAGTTTTAAGCTTGCATTATGCATATTCTAATACATGTCTATCTCATTAATGTGAGCAGCATACCTCTGGCAACTTTATAAAGTAACTATAAAGATGATCGACAAGTTAAGATTCTTGATCAAAAATGTTTTTTTACAAGATAAAAAGCTGAATTTTTTATTACTCCACTCCTGACAAAGTTGTGCATTTCACTTATTTCAAAAAGAACATGAACATCATCTCACTGACCTTGCGCTGCGATTGTTTGTCTATGTTTGAATCAGGCTTATTCACATGGTCTGTAAGATCCACAAGGTGATCACGAAAGTCTCCACCAGTCTTCATTTTGTTGATATTCAGTTATATACTTCTTACTCTATAAGTAAACCTGCATAAATAAAAATAAAACATGAAAGTTAGGGAGTGGTCTGCATGAAAACTGGCAAATAAATACATTTCAGTTTCAATGAAAGAGAATATCAGGATTAGTTCTGCTCAATCAAATATTCAGGTTTATTATAGTAATATAAATAATTTTTTTTATACATATCTGTTCCTGCTCTGTAAACATTTTTATAATCACACTTTAAAAAGTTGTTAACAGAAATTTTATAGAACAATCATTTCAAAATTTATCTGTTGAATAAGGTATAAACATCTCATAACGTTGTCTGATTTAAGGAAATATAAATTTCTGAAATGTAGAGATGACAACTATCAACAACCAATCAGCAAGCAATGGCACATAAACAGAAAAAAAAAAAGACCCAAAGACAACTTTGTTTGTAAAATTAGTTATTCTGCCAAACATACCAAATATCTCAATGTAGGAATGAAAATACAGTTTTGGTCTGGTTATGATGTGTACTACTGCAACATGTTAGACACCTTACATAAAAATTTTATATCTTGGCCTGAATTACTTGCCAAGCTTCATTAACCAGTACCTTTATGATTATGAACACCACTCCATGAACAGTTTTTATATACAAACCTCATTCTAGATGACTATGTGACTATGTTCTCTATCTACAAAACTAACATGGTCAAATCAATTCTGGTTTCACTCAATTGGACAAATAATATCTACAACTCTGAAGCCAAATGATGCACCCTATCATTTCTTTTTTTATCTGAAAGTCATTAAAGTGCACATTTATACATTTTCTACAATTAGTTCATAAACTAATAATATGTTATCTTAGGAAAAACTAGAGGAAATGAAGAGGGAACAGAATAATAATGAACCAGGATTTGCTTAGTTTCACATTATATGTTACATTACTTAGATGATGCATATCATTAGCTATGCAGTGAAATGTCTTTAGTTTGGAATGGCAGGGACCTGGCAGTTGCCAAACTAACTATTTTTCCAGAGTGAATATTTCTAAGGATTCTACAGGTTTAACAAAAGTAAAGTCTGGAAGTGAAAGCTAATTCTATTAATAAAATATAGTCCTTATTCACAGCACTCTTAACATAATCATCCATTTTGAAAAGAAAATACTAAAATACTTGAATTACTTAAAAATTACTTAAAATATTTTCATTTATAACAAAATATTTTGTTTATTTACCTATATGCACTTTACATTACACATTGTTGTACCAGCTCATGTAAACATATCTTAGGCAAGTTGGATGGTATACACTATGTTGATGTGGTATATTCTGGCTAATGTCAGATGCTGGTGTTCACCCTTCTTTCACCATGTTTATAAGATATCTTACCAATTAGCTCTCATCAAAAGTTTCTTTTGTCATCACTTGTTCTGTGGTTGTTTCATTTTTCTTATTTGATGACTTTTCATTTCTGAGGAAGGAAAAAGTTTTTCAGTTTACTTCCCTAATTCAGTATTGAAGATGTAACTCAGAGTTTGGAAGACTGTTCTGGTGAGAGAAGTTGGGCAAAAACAATTAAGTTTTTCTTTGACCGGGTACAAATCTTTTCATGTTCTATGTCAAACTTTGTTCTGCTGGCTCATCTGAATACAGATTTAGTAATTTTGATGGCACACAATGTGCTCTTCCAGTATATTTTGGCAAATTTCTGCATCTTATCTACTGTAAGTGGTGGATATGCACTTACTTTTCTCTATAATAATTCAAATTTCTCTGTTAGTATTCATTATGATACAATATATATAAAAGTGCATCTTTCAATTGTAAATATTCTCTGCAGTAAGGTTAGGAATTTTATTCTTGGTGTTTGTTTTTGGTATCATTAACAGGAAATTCCAGCACATTATTCTGAGAAGGAATGAATCCTAGATTCAAAAGAGAATTAGAACATACAAAACAGCCTTGGAATCTAATCTAGCATGACTGATCAATACTACTCTAAACGAACAATAGGACTTTATAATCTCACTTCAGGAAGAAACCTTGGAACATTCTCTCTTAAAGAGTCAAACTGGGTTTGAAGTGTGAAGATCACCCATTCAATTACATGCACAACATATATATCCATCAATGATCCTGCCACTGCTTCTACTCCACTGATTGAAATTGATGTATGCCTTTGCAGCATCTATTCAGAAGCTTAACTTCTTTAACTCATCTTCATGTCTCTTAAATAATTTTGCATTCTCTATCCCCAAATCCATGTACTTTAATTCCTTTTCTAACCCTGCTACTTTAGCTACCATCTCTGTTCTTCTAGCCACTGAAGATGCATTAGAACATTTGGAAGAGACTGAATGATGGGATCTGTGAATGCAATGTAATCATTCTAATCTGAGTTACATTGTTCTCAATTTTGTTGCAAGTGACATGCAATCTTATTCATCCATTATACTTAGAATCTCCTTGTATTATTGTTGAAACATCTCCTAATCTTCATCCTCATTAGACATCCTAACTTTATCAACAATAAACAATTTATCACAAGCTGAGACCAAGTCCACCATCTTACTCTTGAGGGCAATTCTAATATCTTGTAATAAAAGAAACATTTTCACTATCCATTAACAGTGAATCAGTTTTGTTCAAACCTTTCTGCAGTGCTGTCTTTGCTGCCTCAAAATTCTTACACTGAATTTGGATTTGATATTCTTGCCCCTTTTCAAAATGAGTTCTTGACCTTACTGAATTTATGACCTATAAATATTCTTATCATCCTCAGAGCTAATATACACATCATCTACCGAGTCCTCCATTTCTCAAAATTCTTACTTACAATGTATCATATGTGGGCTGAGCTATATTATAAACATTACCCAATCTCCTATCCTAGTCCATAAAACTAACTTTGTACAATAATTAAATGACAACATTAGTTTCTCAGAAACTGATGAACATTTAAATATTCTCAAAAAGCATGAAATCTATATATCTACAGAGCAAGAGTGAGTGAGTGAGTGAGTGTTTTTTTTTTTTTTTTTTTTTTTTTTTTTTTTTTTTTTTTAAGGCTCCAGTCATGGACAAAAGTCCACATCAAGGATGGGCCCTAATTGAAATGTGTGTGTGTGTGTGTGTGTCTAAACTACTCCTAGGTATGGACAGATCTCAATTAAATTTTGTGCAATGATAGTCTGGAAAAAAGGGCATGTTAATGGATGGTTCACAAACCACTCCTCCACCATCTTCCATATTGGGGGCGGGGATAATATATGCCAATATGTAGTTTGGGTGAAACATGGGTTGATAAAATAATGAAGAGTATTATGATAATAATTCATGATAATAATTAAGATATTACCTACTGTTATATCTCAACTTAGAGCTGCAGAATATATATCGATAAGGAATACTTTGAGGCATGACAGAGCCCTGGAATCTATTGATATATCAACTGTAATACCACCCACTCATGTGGGTGGTCCACGATGTGAATGAGATCAAATAACAAATGTGTTATGTCAGAATCTATGGAAAGTAAGAACTAGCCCAAATCTCCATATGAAATCCTCTTGAGCTCTAAGGCAAAAGGATCACTCCTTGAGATACAGCCAATATGCATCCTGCTAACAATACCTATTATAACTATATGAGCCCTATCCAACTTCGAACTACACAAGGTAGTCAGTTGTGCAGTGACCACAGCTTCTCACAGCTTTGCAATGCATTTCTTTCCTTGAAACTTTTTCCTTGGGAACCTTTGCCAAAATATGTTCTCTTTACTACAATATGTGAACTATGTCAAGATGCCTAAATGAGTTTTGAAGTCATTATGTCATGAGAATTAAAAACAGCTAACTGGAGGGAAGAAAGCCAACTGTAATAAACAGCTACAGAAAAACTGCAGCAAGGTAAGCTCAAGAGAGGGAAAGGAGCCTAAAAAAGCATACGAGATACCTCATGGAACCGCTGCCAGAGAAAGTCACGAAAAGGAGAGGATAACCAAAAGATAAGCACATGAGACATCTGGTGTAAATGTTGCAAGACAAGCTTAAGATAGGGAAAGGACAGCTAGGAAGGCACAAAACACCAAATGAAACTGTTGGCAAAAAGAATAAAGATAGGTAAGGGATAACTAGAGGAGCACTGGATACAGTTGATAAAACTGATATGACAGCAAGTCAAGATTGGGAAAGAATTGTTAGAAAAGCACAAAACTGCTGATGAAACAGCTGCCAATTAAGAAGGAAACTGTGGCAGAATGACCCAAAGAGCCCAAGATTATGTTGCAGACAGATCTCCTGTCATGAATACTGTAATGATATGTCATAAATAAATTACAGTATTTGAAAATCAGGATTCTACAGTTATTCATCATGGAATCCTCCCCTACATTTTCTTAAAGATAATAACCCTGAAAAAAGGTCAGCCCATATGTACATATATGTCTAATACACCTCAAATTCATATTTAGGAGATTCACTTGTACCTTTTAAGACTTTTATACTTTATATATACCTCAATGTAATTTATATAATACTTAATTTAAACACAATGTGCATTGGTGTTATGCATCGAGATTTTCAACACAACTTGTAACAAATTCAGAAAGTTGCAAAATATAAAAATAAAAACATTAGTTCTAATGCATAAAATTTATGTATAAATGTACTTCACCCACACTACTTATTCTACACACCATGTTAGAGTTAAGGCCTAAAACTTGGGATACAAGCTAAGTAAAATTTCAAAAATCAATTTCATGAACTCATATTCAACAAGGCAACACACATATGTTTTCTATAAAAATATAAAGGTTATCTCTTAAAAGATAATAATGCATTATGTGCCACAACATTCATTAGATCCACTGAATATTTTGCTACTTATTGTACTCAGCTAAGCTAAAATTTTATATGTTCAATTTTTCCACACTTTCTTCGGTAACTTCACAAGATAATGGATTCACATTTACTATCAGCACCTTCATCTAAAGAGCGTAAATCTGCCAGCAGAGAAAACCTAAAGTAACGCAATGGTGAATAATGACAGCAGGAAGGCCAGAAGAGGCCAGGAGGGCGATAAAACATGTTGATAGAAGTCACCTCTAGTAATCAAGGATGATTCCTTATTTTGAGTGTTTACTGAGCTGCTTGGATGTCAAATAATGTTGAGGTTGGTGACACGTACCACACTTTGACATAATGAACCATCTCAGTCTTCATTATGTAGTTTATTTGTGATCATGATAACTGAAAAAAAAAATTCTTCATATCTTAGGCTTAGGATTCACATTATCTTTCTCAAGTAGTATTTATCAAGAAAACAAGCAACTATCCATAAATCTAAGAGTTTAGTACATAATCAAACAATGAACAAATCATTGTAAACTTACCTCTTACTCCTGTAATCATCAAACCCACCAGTCACCAAAAGTCTGTTTGTGTATAGATGATGTACTCCAAAATAATGACACTGTACAACAAATGAGAATTGCCTTTGCTTACAAAGAAAGATAGTATCTGTTCTAACTCCTAGATGGAGTTTAAACAGCTCTAATTCAACAAAATAAGTCTCCTTCCATAAAAGGTGGCACTGATGTCATTCCACAATGCATATGTACTGCAAACATAGAGGGAAATCCAAATATGAATGTGCATAAGTAGGGAAGGTTATGTATATTAGCATAAAATATGTACTAATGTAATCTATAGAAACCTCAACTAACTTTATAATCAGATGAGATAATCCATTATCTTAATGTTCAATGTTCTAGTCAAAATAATATTCAATATTTTAATCAAAATAAAGCAATCACATCCATGACAGCATTGTGTGAATACTGGCATATGTTGACAAATATGTGAGACTCAACAGCAAAGTGACCCTCAACAAAACTTCTATTCATTGTCTGGTATATTTCTACTATAAGTTTTGGCCATTAGGTAAAATTTTCAAAGATTCTGTGGTCTTTTATGAATGTTTCCCTTCTTTTATATCAACTAAATCTACATTTTTTATATATATAACCCTTACTACTGTCAACTTATTCAATGAAGTAAAAAACTAATTGAGTTCTATAGCTGTTATTGGTTTTGTGAACACTATACTAACTGCAAATGAAAATCATTCAATACCCAATGCTTACAATAATATGGAGCTAATCTAGACTTTTACCAAGAAATATCAAGGTGGATGAGTACAAGAAAAATCTTCCGCCAGAGAACTGTAACTGAATGAAACACTCTCCCACGACATATAAATGTTACCAAACTTGTGCGACATGAGTAAATATTAGCCCTGGAATACAGAGACCCATTAAATACTGTATCCTGGTATACAGGCATAGCGTCTTTACAATTATGGATATAAATACTATACTATAGAAAAGACAGAGGAGGTGGTAACAATGCTATGGGAACTACAGAAATGTTTACGAGGAAAGACTGAAAAAACGATCTTTTGACATCAGAGAAGAAATGCCTAGCCAGTAATCTGACTGAGGTACACAAGACATGATTATACGAGGATCAGAAAATAAAAAGCAACTGACAATCTTAAGTTCAACACGGGGACAACAACTCTACTGGCAGACACACAAGATTTGCAAACCGAGACCAACATCAAATATCAGATAACATTTCTCTGGAAGATTAAATTTATGAATGGAGTAAACTGCTTGTGGAGGATGTTAAATTATAAAAAAGATACATAAATCTAAAGCCTAAATAAAGCCGTTAATCTGGCCCTAAATGAATCAACTAAAGCTTAATGTGCCAGCCATCATGGACCAGCCGCTGGTAGGATGGAAGGCTCGTCCGGTCAGCCCTGGCCCTTAAGCCCAGGTGAGGGAGGCGGCACCTGTCATTACTGTCATCCGTATTTACCTTCCTTGTCAGTGTCAGCCGGATGGAAGAAAGTCAGTATAATCCTCTGCAGCTGCCTCTCTCACCCCTCACTTCTCAGTATTAATGGCAATAAATTCCTTTTGCCGCACCGCGGATGCCGCTCAGGTTGCTGGTGTTTGTTTACCTTCTCTGCTTGTGGAAAGGGGGGGGGGGATGAAAACCCCCAAAAGCTTGTCAGTGTGTGTTTATACTATTCCATTATGGAATGTAACTGTATTGCGCAGTTTAGGGGATACAGTATTACTGTTGAGACACGGATGGTGTGTTTTTGTGTTTTTTGTGAAGAAAGATGTGATGAAGGATATCACGAAATTGTTTCGTAAAATTGACAAGATTTTAGGAAATTTTTTTTTGCTTAATTTTTTGCTTAGAGCGTAATTTGAGCTTGAATGGGTGGGTTGGTTTGCATGCTAACCCGCTCCCATTGATGTGATTTGTCAATAAACATTTTGAATATGAATTTGCGCGCGCGCGCACGTGTGTGTGTGTGTCTCGTGGTGGGGGATAAGGTAGTCCCACTTTTTGACCGTATGACCGATTGTGGCCTAAAACCTTCAGGCGATGCGAAACATGGCCTGCTTTTGGAGAAAGTATGCATTAATAACTCGCTTCACGCTTTTTGAGATATTGAGCATGGGTTATCTGTATCAAAATTGCTACCACAATCTTAATTGCACTTTGCTGTTGTGATGCATACGTAAGTAAATAGGAAAAGGTCGATATGAATTTGAATTATAGATCATATCTTCGTTGATTATGGCCGAGCCAAGCGCTACTCTCACATAATACCCTTCATTTTCATTATTAACCTCCACAGAAGTAACGTTAGGCGCTGCGTGACCTTAACTCCGTGTGTCACATGAGGTTTTTTTTTTTTTATGTTGAAGGCTCCAGTCACGGACAAAAGTCCACATCAAGGCCGGGCCCTAATTGAAATATAG